>JASAOQ010003676.1:12496-22742 GCA_031306065.1 Pseudopyricularia cyperi | reverse complement strand
CCCCCAGAGACATACATCGTCCTTCTAGATCCCAGACGCTCGTAAATGGAACCCAACCAAGAAAAGGAGGTCACCCAGGCGAAGCTTATCCAAATGGGAATTGAAAAAAAAAACCCCTGTCGTCTCTCCCCTCATGCTTATCAACTCCACAACGACAACATGTCCTCTTCCATCCTAGACTCCTTCGGGTCGACACGATACTCGCTACATTCAGAGCACTGGCGGTGCTCGCAGTTCAAGTCGTGCCCGATGCACTGCACCGTCACTCCGATTACGTTGGTGTTGCTGCATTGGCACTATAGATGATGGATGACACCAGACCGTCCCGTCGTTAGCTACTTTGCGCTCGAAAAAGCCAGCAGAGCTGGTGAAGGGTAAAAGATGACAAAGTCTTCTCGCCCCAAGCAAAGACCATTGTCTGTTGTGGAAAAGGGGCAAAAAAACAACAACAAAAGACTCACACATAACCAATGTGTCGTAGTAGGCAGCGCCCTGCGACTACTCCTCTGCCGCTCGCGCTCCCGTCTCTGATTCTTCATCTCCTGCTCCTGATCCTGCTCCTGCTCTTGCTCTTGTTCCTGCCAAGCCTGCTCCAGCTGCTCCTCCACCGCCGCACAACTATCCGAGTCGTCATGCCTCCACTCGTCCATGCTCTTCCTCGGCAGCGTCCGCCCAAAGAGGTGATCGTCGATGTGGTCATACCTGTCCGTCCACCCATCATCGGCTGCGACGGCGGCAGCGGCAGCAGCGGCAGCATTCTTCTTCTTCCTCCCGCCCCCACCGCCAACGACGGCCTTGCGGCTACTACTACAACCACCATCACCACCACCACCACCGACGCCAACGACCGCGAAGCAAAAGCCGCACCAGAACCGCAGCCCATTCTCCTTCCCGTACCGGCAGCTTTCTATCCTGCCATTGACCTCGATCTCGGACAGGCTGTGTTCGTCGCTCCGCAGATGCGCCTTGAACGTTTCCCGCCGAAAGAACTTCTTGTCGCATGGAAAAACGTCGCACTGCCAACCGTCCTGGTGCTGGTGCTGGCTGTTCTCGTGCCGCTTCCAGTCGCTCTTGCTGCCAAACTTTTTGGTGCAGCCGCGGAATGTGCATCCGTACGGCTTTTCATGCCGCTTCAAGTGCTTCCTATATGTTCCATATAAATGAACCGAGGTGTCGTAAGTTAGACCATGTAAGCATGAAATCTCAGGCGACGAATGGAATTATCCACTTGCCCCTCTTTGAACCAAGAAACGTAAAAAGTCATTTCGTACCTCAGCTCGCATTCACGTCTGAACGACTTGTTGCATCCGAGCTCGGGACACCTGGAACTCCCAGTGCCTTCGGTATTGACAGCCGCAGGAGTCTGCACCGACGAGGCCTTCCTGGCGTTGGGTTGAGACGCGAGGGGCTGTCTGTGGTAACCGTGCTCCTCGAGGAGCTTGTCCAAAACGCCCGTCTTGAGCGACTCGATGAACGCCATCGTCGTCCTGTCGGATTCCTCGTCATCGCCGTTTTCGGGTTCCAAGTTGCTCCCTGCCTCTTCTCCCTGCGGCTGCACAATTTGAGAGGCCATGGAGCGAGGCGGCAACAACAGACCTCCAGTCACTGATACATGGGAAGCTTCTCCCGGTTGCTGTGCACATTTCTTGGTAGAGGTTGACGCTGCCGATCCTGTTTCGTTAGTCGGGTCCATCTCTCCGGCAACGTTCATATGGTTGGTCCCGTTGCCGTTGTCGGCGTCGGTCTCCCAAACATCATGGTTATGAGCACAAGCGTCATCGGGCGATTGCACACGAGAACATTGGTCTTGGTGAATCCCTGGGACATTCAAATGACCATCTCCATGCTCTACAGAGTCGACATTCATGTGCGCCAGGTCATCGAAACCGTGGTGCAGGTGACCCTGGCTCTGCATGTCATTGAACTCGTTGAAATCATGGGTAATCGGGCTCAAGATCGGAGTCAAAGTTTCTGGGTTCGAATTTGGGGCAGATGATGGCAGCATGTCAGACGCTTTTTGATCCATTTGCATACCTTCAAGGTCGAGAGCCATGGTCAAACTGCTGTCTGTGGTGTGGAAGTTGATATCCTGGTTGTCGGATGTTGTCGGGGAGTAGTTGGCAAACTGGCCGCCCATCATGCTGGCATCATCGACAAGGAGCACGTTTAGAGATCCGTTGTAAGGCTGTTCCTCGACGTCGTGCTGGCCACTGTCTTGTCCAAACGAAGCCAGTGCGAATTGATCGACGGTCCCCATCTCCTGCCGCTGCTGCCCAGTCTCCATCGGATCGTGTCCGGCACCAAAAAAGTCCAGATCTGGAGCACTGCTGCCCAGAAGGCGCGTATTGGCGTGGTGGGCATTTGGGTCGGCATGGATCGCCTCGCTTGCCAACAATGGTGCCCTTTCGAAATTTATCAGCAAAGACGCTCGTTTCGTCCCGGACACGGATATACAAGAACAACCGTCGGGAAAAGGCTTACCCCTGTGAATGGAACTTTTCCAGCTCCTCTTCTGGCTTGGATATCTTGTGCCTCCGCCTCAGGTGCTGTCTGAAATTGTCCAAGCGGGGCCACCGTTTGAGCTTGCCTTCGCAACCTTCAAGATGGCATCTGAGCACCGGCCCGGGCGCTAACGCCTCCGGATGTATGCTGCGCTTGTGTCTGTCGAGGTCGTTCTTGGTGCTGAATCCGCGAGTGAGCTTGCACCCCGGTTCGAGGCAAATGAATGGTTTGGTATGCCGCTGGATATGTTTTCTGTAAAAGGGGGTTTCAACAGCAACGGGTGAGTTATTGGTACTATGAGCGCGGGATGGGGGACAAGTTGGTCTGGGTTGCTCGCTCACTTCATTTCCGAGTTGGTCTTGCAAGTTTTCTGACAGGTTGAACAGATCATGGGGTTGACCTCCTGAGCCGCGTGCCGGGATCCATACTCGATAGATCCCGAAGCCAGATTCAAGTTGCCCGGGGAATACAAGGTCCCAAACGACGCCGGGTTGGTGGTGTTTTGCAGCTGGACGTGGGAAAAATTGCCGACCAGGCTCTGCGTGTCGGTGTTGTTGTCGCCAAACACAGAAGATGTGTCGACGCCGCGCCCCGTGCCGTACCCGGAGTCGGATGCGACGGCCCGGGGCAGAGTCGAGCATATCGACGGCGTCTGGTTGCCCCGGCGGTACTGGGTGAACGAAAGCACGTCTGCGGAAGGGTTGTCGTGTGGTCCGGTGTGGAACCCCGGAGACGGGAACGAGCTGGCAGCAACAGGGTTCCACGGCTCCTCGCGCGAGGGCTGATACCAGTCGGTGGAGTTGGAATTCAGCTGCTGGATGTCGTTTGCGGATCCCGACGGCATCGAACTGAGCATCTCCATCAGCGCGTTGGTATCCTGGCCCAGGAGGTCGATCCCGACCTCCCCGGTGGCGCCATGCTGATCCATGGATATTTGGGTTTGGGCCTGAATTGCCTACAAGAGCGATAACAACAACAACCACACCAGGTAACATTGTGTGTTAGATGAGTCATGGGTTTGTTGCACTCGATGAGGTGATATAGAGAATACGGCGTATCATACAGAGCGACGAGAAAGAAAGGGCGTCAGAGGAACGGCGGCGGCCAAAACCGAGTTCGCAGGCGGGTGTTGACTGGGGGGCACAGGTTAGATGACAAAAGATGTGAGACGCCGCGAGACGCCCGGCAAAACCCCTTCCCCCGGAAGGGAAGCTCGTTCGTCTGCACACCAGACGTCAGTCTTGAGGAACCACAGGTCCAAAGTGACTAGGCCGGCCGGCGTGGCCTGGAGTTTTGCTCGAGCAGCAAAAGAAAATCCAATCGACTTTTTTGTGTGTCACGACACGCCCAAACGCGGAAGCGGAAAGGACAGGAGTCGAGCGGTGGCTGGCAAGGCCATCTCGAGGTTATGCCGAGTGTGCTGGGGATGATGCGCCAGTTCCCGCTGCACAAAAAAATCGGTCAGCGGTTCATATTTGGCTTGCTTGCTTGTACGACGCGGGCGCGCAGAGCGAGCAAATGCAGGGAACGTGACAAAATGAGGCGAACGATGGACGCAACAACAGCATCGGTATTGGTCGTATTGGTCGGGACGGGCCAGTACTGGTGTGTTGAGCCCGTCTATGGTGGCATCGTTGGCTGCCTTGGTTCTAGAGAGCCCCCGCCTTTTCTGCAAGGCAAAGACAGGATGACCACCACCACCACCACCACTGAAATGGGTAAAGTGGTTCGCATGTGCACGTGACTTTACGTTTCTGCTCACCTGACTTGGAGATTAAAAGGGCAGCATAGAAGCTCTCAAGGACCAGAAGCAGGACGCAAAAGACCCCAAAACTTCTCATGTCTGTATTCTTCGATGCCTCTTGTGGAAATTCCGTCTGTGATTTCTCTCCAATATCCGCATCTTCCTCCCCTCAACGCTACGCGAAGCCCATCAGATGGTGTCCCCGGCCTGTCTGGACGCTGCCTACTAATAGCCAGCGCCAGACCGGCCAGCCCAAAAAGAGAAGCATCGCCTAGCGCTCCTAAATCAACCTGCGATAGACACAGGAAATAATAACAAGAGAAACCGGGAAAACGTCTCGAGTCTGCCTCTTAAGTCTGGACAGGAAAAAAGAAAGCCAGTTGCTTGCCATGCTGTGCTACTAAGTAAACAAGTGTAGAAAAAAAGACACAACTCCCTGTACAGACACAAGGAGCCTGTTTCCAATGCGGTGACGCATAGGGCAAAAAAAATGCATAGCTCGACAAACTAAAGGGGGAGGATGAGGTGTATGGGTAAAGAGAAAACAAAACAGACCTTGTGTGCACATATATTAATATAAGAATAATCCCCCATTTTTTTGCGTCATGATGCAACAGAAACCCAAAGCACCGACATTCCCTCCTTTCAACCAGGCAAGGACACGAAAAACCGCAGCAAGATCGCAAACAGACAGAACCACTTCAGTCCTTGCGCTTGTTCGCTTCTCGGTGCTTCATGAGCGCGGCTGCCAGCTCCTTGCCCTTGGTCTTATCCTTGACCTGTAGCATCCACGTCTCCAGGCCGCCGCCGTCTTTGGCAGCAGTCAACTTGACGTACTTGTCGCCAGGCTCAGTCTTGTACTCGAACTCGGCCAGCAGGAGCTTGTTCATGACCACGTTACCACGAGGCTCTCCTCGCAGCAACACCCGCACAGCGCCTGTAGTCTTGTGCTTGAGCACCCGAAATGGACCCACGCCCATCGTCTTCCAGGGCGATTTCTTGTCGTCCTTCTTAGTGGCACCCTTCTTGCCGTCGTCCTCGTCGTCGGATTCGTCGGCCTTGGTGACGAGCTTGAGCGCCTTGGCGCGCACCTCAAAAACGGCGTCCTCGTCCTCCTCGCCCGGCCCTCCTTCTGTGAGATTGATTTGAGCCTGTTGTTCCTCGTCCCCGTCAGCCTTGGGTCCATCTGCATCACCATTGGCTGCTGGCTCCGGTGTGCCAGCAGCCGGCGTGGTAGCCAGACTTGAAGCTCCTCCGAGAGTAAAAGGGGTGTCTGGTGCGCAACAAATCCAGTTTAAGTATTTGTCCCTGCACTATCTACGAGTTTCAAGATTGGGAAGTCGCGCTAGGAGAGTGATCAGAGGGTTACTTACTAGTACCTGTTGAGGTGCCGCCCAGGGGAGGTGCCAGGTTAAATATCGAGCCAGGAGCCGCGGCCCCCGGCGCAGGGTTCGTGCCATTTGTTTGATCACCGCCCCCGAAGCTGAACATGGAGGTCGAGGCCGCATTTGCAGCGCCGGCTCCAAAGTTGAACATGCCCGAGGGGGCAGGGGATGATGCGGGTTGAGCGCTCGTAGCGCCAAAGTTGAAGCTCACGGATCCAGCATCACCACCCCCACCCCCATTGGCGAACGGGTTGTTAAACGACTTGTTGTCGCCGCCGCCACCAGCACCAAATGTGAAAGAGCTTGGAGCGGAGACGCTACCTCCGAACAAGGTAGAGTTTTGGTTGGAAGCTTGGCCGTTGGTCTGGGGAGCAGCAGCACCACCAAAGTTGAATGAGCTTGTAGGCGTTGAGGTGCCATTTTGCGTGCCACCTGCACCGAAGCTGAACGACGGGGTCGAGGTCCCGTTGGTCGCAGGTGCACCGGCACCAAAGCTGAAGGACGGGGCCGCCGGGGCGGCGCTCGAGCTACCACCAAACAGAGAATTTGCGGGCTTGGGCGCCTCGAGCTTCTCGGTAGAGCTAGCGCCAAAAGAGAAGGTAGGTGCCGGTGCGCTCTTGTCGGTGGTTGTAGCACCGCCAAAGAGAGGTGTCGACGACGGCTGGGTCGCGGGAGCGGCACTACCAAACATACTCTTCTTGGCCTGTGGCTCGCCAGTCTCGTCGTCGGCACTCCTTTTGTTCCCTCCGAAGGCAGGGACAGCGGGGGCAGATGACCCACCAGCTGCGCCAAACAGACTGGGAGCCTGCGACTTCTGCGAGGCATCACCAAAGCTGAATGCAGGCTTGGCTGGCTCACTTACGCCAAAGGCAAACGAAGGCTTGGGCGCGTCAGTCGCAGGCTGGGCCCCGAATATGGGCGTGGGCTGCGCCTGTGATGTACCGGCCCCGAACGTAATCGCCGGTGTCGCCTCACTCGATGTCGTTCCGAAGAGCGGCTTTGGGGTTTCTGCTGGCTTGGGGGTTGCTGTGGTAGCGGCCGGTTGGCCAAAGAGAGACTTTGGCGTCTCCGTGGTGGTAGGTGGTTGGCCAAAGAGAGACTTGGGCGTCTCCGTGGTGGTGGCCGGTTGCCCAAAGAGAGATTTGGACGTCTCCGTAGTGGTCGCTGGCTGGCCAAATAGAGGCTTGGGAGTCTCAGTGGTGGTAGCCGGCTGGCCAAAGAGAGACTTGGGAGTCCCAGTGGTGGTAGCCGGTTCCCCAAAGAGTGGCTTGGGCGCGTCTGTGGTGGTAGCAGCCTGGCCAAACAAAGGTGCAGCCGTAGACTTATCGGCTTCCGCAGCGGCACCAAACAAGGGCTTGGCAGGCTCGGATGAACCACTGGGCCCGGCGCCAAAGAGGGGCTTCGCGGAACCAAACACAGACTTGGCATCAGCCTGTCCTGCAGCGGCAAAGGTTGGCTTGGACGCCTCGCCCGGCACAGCACCAAACATGGGGTGAGGCGCGCCCGTCCCAGACTTGAGAGTCGAGGGTGCAGGTGTCTCGGTTGCTGGCTTTGCACCAAAGCCAAAGAGCTTGGGGGTCGACGAGGCTTCGGCGGCGAATTTGATAGGAGAACCGATAGACCATCTCTGGTCGCCGATGGTGTTTTGTTGCGGCTTGGCAGGGCTGGGAGGCTTCTCAACCTCTGTCGCGGGCTTGCTTGGAGCCGGCGAACCTATAGCAGCTGGATTTGGCGAGAACAGGCGCTTCGGCTTGCCATCGTCGCCCTTGGTGACACGGTCGAAAAGGCTTGGTCCTGTTTGAGCGTCGCCCACCTCGGAAGAAGTGCTCGAAGGCACAAATGGACCACCGGCAGCAGGCTTGTTGGTGGCGAACAAACTGCCGCCAGGTTGAGGAGTAGCAGCACCGCCGCTGGCCGCAGCGCTCTGGTCGTCGCTTGGGCTAGCCCGCTGAGCTTCTTCATCTGAGTCGTCCTCGTCTTCAGCGTCATTCTCGGCGCCACTGGCCTGGCCAGACCCAGTGTCAGACAAGTGACCAAAGATGTTGGACTTGGCACCCAGCTTTCCGGCAGTCGACTTGGAGACGCTGGCCTCAAAGATGGACTTTGTTGTCGAGGAGGGCGTGGCGCCAAATGCCGAGGAGAATGTGGACTTGGGCTTGGATGCGGAAGGGGGCTCGACGGAAATGGTCGGCGAGGATGTAGGTTTGCTATTGGCAACTTGTTCGAAAAACTTCTTGGTCGCAGATGGCGTCTTTGACGTCGCAGCCGAGGGCTTGTGTACCTTGGCTGGCGGATTCTCGCCATCATCATCAGCCATGCGCTTCTTGTTGCCCTTGTTAAGAGCAGGGGTGCCAGTCTCGGACAAGGGCTCGCGCTCGGTTCCTCGCGCGCGCTTGCTTTGTGACGGCTCGTCGGCGGCCTTGCGCTTGCCACGCGACAGGATACCCTCGGTGCCATTGGGACGCGTCAAAGCTGCTGATGGTGTGGTGGTATCGTCCTCCTCCTCGTCGAGAGGGATGCCGTGCGATGCCTTCCATTTGGACACTACATCTTGCGAGGGCTTGATGCTCTTGAACTCGTAAAGTCCATACCGCAGCATGATAAGACTCCGGCTCTTCTCGTACTCCTTGGCAAAGTTGAGAATGTTGAACCTCCAGTCCTTTTTGACATAGATCTCGTCGGATGCATACTTCAACCTCCGCAGGTCGAGAATGCAAAAGAACTGTTTCCTCTGTGTCTCGTTGAAATCTTTGGGACACAGGTCAGCCAGGAACTCATCGGCATAGATGGACCCGACCCTGTTGGGGTTTGTTGGGATGCGCCTCGCAAGCTCCTCTCCGGTCAGGTTCGCCGGTGGCTCGGGAATCTTCATGGCAAAGAGTTCGCTCGGTGGCACTTTGGCCATGCCTCGGCTGATGCTCTCGGCAGTGGACGCTCGCAAGTCACGGTTGGGTGTCTGGGCAGAGGTCGCGGTGGTAGTAGCGCGGAAGGCGTTGTTATGGGGCTTCGCAGGCGTGCCAGCGCGAGGCGTAAACTGAAACCGCCCGCCTTCGGCTGCCGTGGAAGAGGCTCGGAACATGGGACGGGGCGACGCGACTGCGGAGAAGTTTGTTGCCCTTACGGTGCTGCTCGAAAGCTTGCCCGAAGGGCCTTGTGGGCGGTCGAAGATTTTGCGAGTGGCCATCTGAGCGGCCGATGCTCGCTGGACGGGACTCTCGGGAGACGTCGGTCGGTCGTCCTCGTGGAAGGAGACGCGTGGTCGCGGCGTGTCATGATGTGTTCCATTCTGAAGCAGGCCGCTCCTCGCGGGTACGCTGAGTCGCGTGGCCTCGGGCCGGGGTTCGGTCCTAGGAGCGGTGATCTCGGGTTCGCTGCGGCGCTTAGCGGCCGAGCCAAAGAGGCCGCCGGATATGCTTCCCCACCAGCCGGATGGTCGCCTCTCAGGAGTGGTCATTGTGATGATTGTTGGAGGGTGGGTTTATTGTCGCGCGTTGAATCAAAGAAGAAGAAAGGGGTCGAGGATGAGATGGCTATGGACGGGGTTGGCGTGCCGACATTGGACAATGGTGGTTGTGGCACCAAAGTGATGACAAGGTGATGGTAGGCTCAGTCAGTAGCGCGTGAATTTGTGAATAGTGAAGAAAAGGATGGTCAGACGGAGAGTTTGCCCCAGGCGAGGGGAAACAACAAGAACAGCCGATGCAGAACCAGTAACCGGTTGAAAGAAAATGAAATGCAGGATCCAGAAAGGTAAACAAAGAATCCAATTGTCGATTCGAGACGCGCCTCGAGGTTGGACGCGATCTAGGTGGCCGTGTTTTGATGGCAACTTGGCCGTGATCGAGGGCTTGTATTGAACAGCCCAAAAAAAAATTCACGGATGCGCGAGAGCAGACGACGTGGGCGGTTTCCATGGAAGATCAGAGAGAGCCCAGGGGTAGGTACTGTGTGTGGACTGGACAGTGCACGGACCATCGGGCTTGCACTTTGGAAAGTTCGCGTGTGCCGTTGGGATGCAGCCAATTAAGAAATGGGTGGGGCGACTTAGTCATCAGGCTAGGCAGAAGAAGCCTATCTGCAGTTTGTCGTGTGTCAGTGTCATACCTCGTAGACTGATGGCAGCCTAAGGCATCAGCGTGTAGACCCGAGGCAGTGGTGGGTGGCCAACGCGCTAATACTGCGTGCGCATCCATCCATCTCAGTTGGTTGCTTCAACACTGGACTGGAGAATTGGTTGACGATTTCACATTTTCATGCTTGTTGATTGATTGGTTGCGTTTGTGAAAGTAATACTGGCCACAAGCGGAGACCGAAACATGGTTCAAACATATCATCAAGGTACATTACAATCGACAAAAACAAACAAAGCGCCAATACCGAGTACACATTTACAAGCTGGCCTTGTTCTGCACCTTCTTGATAATCGGGTCCAGCTTGGTCGCCTTCATGACGTCCCCCTTGATCTTGAGCTTCCCGCTCATAAACAGCTTCTGCGCATTGGCCTGGCCCGTGGCCATGTTGGAGAAGTCGTCGTCGGACATGAGGAGGGTGACTGTGTGGCGATACGGAGGTCCAGTCAGCACTCTGCTATGATTGCTGCGCCATGATGGGGATC
>JASAOQ010003674.1:9254-26319 GCA_031306065.1 Pseudopyricularia cyperi | reverse complement strand
GATTTTTGGGGAGAACCAGGTTTTTGGGACCCCCTTTCGTAGAAAGGGGGCACACAGAACGCACGTGTGGAGACGCCCCCAGGTACTCCCTTTTCCGTGATGGATTTAATAACGATAATTACACAAGGGTTAAATTGAGAGTTAACAGAGGAAGCTGCCACCTGCAAATGACCCCACCAGATTTACCCGCACGGTGAGTGGTGAGCTGCATAAAGGTGGTCCCTCGTGGGAGCTCCAGCCTATCAACGTGCCGCCGCCCCGTCCGGAGCTGCTCCAGATGTGAGATGTGCCAAGTTTGGCAAGCTACACCAGAATCAACCCCAGACAGCGGCCTCGACGTTAACCTCTCCTCCTCAATGCCAATCTCATGATGAGAGCTGGCCCTTTCGACATCCTTCACTCACTCGAAATAGAAACAAACACTAATACCGCCGTCGACCACTTGGACCCGCCTTGGCCCAAATCCTCGGTCCCATCATCCCTCCCTACGAACGACCTTATATCGATCGCAACACACGCACCAACAACCCACCTCCGACGACATTGCTCAAGCCCGAGAGTCCATGCCGGCTGCTCTCAGCAGCCCCGAGTCGAACCTACGTTCATGCGAGCTCCCCCTTGAACTTGAACCATTGCCGCTCTCGCGAGGACCAAGCACCGGCTGCTACCATGAAAAGCACGCCCTTGATCATCAACTGGCACGACCAGACTGCTCCAATATACTCTTCTCATTTTGAACCAACCGGGAAAGGCCGTCTTGCCACTGCCGGTGGTGATAACAATGTCCGCGTAAGCTGAGCCCCCTAGAAAAATCCCCCAGTGCTGCACTCTTCCTTGCCCTCGGCCGCCCGCTCATATAAACTCTATATTGTGCTATAGATATGGAAGGTTATGGCAGATGGCGAGGACCGCAAAGTCGAATATCTCTCCAGCCTTCAGAAGCACACACAAGCCGTAAATGTTGTTCGCTGGGCTCCCAAAGGTCGGTCCTCTTTACAAGCTACAATATAAGACTCTCGTAACGTGCTGCTCATACTGACATTGTATGTGCTCTCAGGTGACCTGCTAGCGTCAGCTGGCGACGACGGAAACATTATACTATGGGTACCGGCCGAGAACCACCTGCCAGCCTCATTTGGCAACGAGGGTCTCGAGGACAAGGAGACATGGCGTACCAAGAATATGTGCCGTTCCTCTGGGGCCGAGATCTACGACCTCGCTTGGTCCCCGGACAGCCAATATTTTATCATCGGCAGCATGGACAATGTCGCTCGCATATATAGTGCCACAACCGGTGCTTTGGTTCGCCAGATCGCAGAGCACAGCCATTACGTCCAAGGTGTGGCATGGGACCCCCTGGACGAGTTCATAGCAACTCAATCCTCGGATCGGTCGGTGCACATATATGCCCTGAGAACCAAAGATGGAAAATACACTCTCACTGGACACGAGGATAAGCCACAGAAGGTTGCCGGTCACATGAAGACGGATCTGCCACCCAGACGGATATCTTCCAACAGCCCGGCGCCTCCCGAGTTTGGGCATCGGTCACAAACCGCAGCTTTCGATTCGGTCGTGGCCTCGTCACCTGCGCCGTCGGCACCGGGAACGCCAACCTCAATGGCCCTGCCCATGAACCCGCCCAGCGTCATAAGCCATAGTAGGCGGTCATCGTTCTCGTCGAGGCGCTCCGTGTCGCCAGCTCCGTCCCTACCTCTGCCGGCAGTCATGACCATGGAGCCGTCTCCAAAACCTCACCCAAGTGCCAATCTCGGCATGAAGAATGCTAGTCTATACCACAATGAAACACTTGCGTCTTTTTTCAGAAGACTCACCTTCACCCCGGATGGCAGCCTTTTGATCACGCCGGCAGGTCAATATCAAACGCAGCACCAGGTGGACGGCGCAAAGCCTACGTATGAGGTCACCAACACGGTCTTCATCTACTCCCGTGGAGGGATCAACAAGCCACCCATCTGTCACCTGCCAGGCCACAAGAAGCCATCTGTCGTAGTTAGATGCTCGCCTATTATCTATACCTTGAGGCAATCACAGCCCGCAACGAAGCATATCACCATTGATACATCGTCAGCAGAGGAGCCCATCCCGTCCCTTCCCGAGCCTGTATCAAGACCTTCTCCAGCTACTACTGTCATGGACCCTCCGCCGCCGCCGATGGGTGAGGCCGCAAGCACATCTGGCAAATCGAGGACCGCCGAAACTTCGTCGTCTACTCCAGGCCCCAAGCCTGTTTTCGTCCTTCCATACCGAATGATTTACGCTGTTGCGACCCAGGATTCTGTCTTGCTCTACGACACACAGCAAATGACACCCATCTGCGTCGTCAGCAATCTGCATTGTGCAACTTTCACTGATCTCGCTTGGTAAGTTGGACTCGTTTATCGCAAGCTGCTAGGGTTCACCGCTGACTTTCCTGACGTCGCAGGTCCAAGGATGGTCAGACGCTTTTAATCTCGTCCTCTGATGGCTTCTGCTCGACTTTGTCGTTTTCGCCTTCGGACCTCGGCCAGATCTATACCGGAGAGCTGCCCTCACGGCAAAGCGTCCCAACCACTCCATCGGTCATTTCAGGCCCAACCACGCCAGCTCCCACATACACGACCGTGCCTGTGCACGCGCCCCCATCACCTTTCCATGCGGCACAGTCACATAACAGGGCATCTTCAAGCTCTTTTGCGGCACCGTCGCCTTCAGTTTTCCCCACAGCGGGGCAAAGACCGTCGTCTCCGGCGAGATCCAACTCCACATCCTCTGTTGTTACGCAAGGATCCTCAATACTGAACCCGCCAACACTTATCGGTGGAACCGTCCCTGGCATCGCGGCGGCCAACTCGGGCAAGGTGACGGGGGTTCCAATGACGACGCCGCCAGAGACACCGCGCAGTACTGTGGCAAACCCCATCCCTGTTGCTACCACCGGTATCAAGCGAGAGATTGCAGAAGGCGACAAGGAGGAGAGTAATCAGGAGTCGAAGAAGAGACGGATAGCACCGACTCTAGTCAGCGATGCACCTAATACATAGGCCGTGCCCTGCAGAAGAGGACTCGCCTTTCGACAAATTCGACATGTACTAAAAGGCGTCCAAAAGGCGTTGGGGTATGTGTTCCGGGCCTACGAGCCTCGGCGCCTCAGAAATGGCTTCTGGCTTCATATTCCTATTTACTTGGCTTGTGCTTTTGGTGTGTAGGGAGGAAATACACTCTCTTACTCTTAAGAAGGTTGACAGGCTCCCACTCTCTATTTCTTGTCTTGTAAATTGGTAGTTAAGCTTTCAATTTGGAGGGATGAGTGGATATTTGCATGCAGGTATATAGGTAGTTGTGTTTTGGGCCAAGGTACTTTGGGAGCACAGTTACGACAAGCACCGGCTGTGGCTTGGTACGGTGTAAGGGTTGATTTGTTTCTAGATGTTGTAATATTACATGATAGCACATGGGCGGGCAGACAAGGGCCCGGACGCATATCGAGCCCTTGATGATATTCGGGCCCGCTCGTAAAACTGCTGTTCCCGTGCATAATCTAGCTGATGAAGTGATTGGCATGGCCAAAATTTCAAGCCGTCTGGTTTCTAATGCCGCTTGCTAGTTGCAGACCATGGTTACTATCCAGGTTAATGGCCCTGATTCTCCTATATCCCAGCCCCGAGCCCGAGCCCACGTACGAACCTAACATCATCGGCCTGTCGCTGAAGCGCCAATCGCATGCTCTCTCTATATTCGCGCTCTGCTCGCTCTTTTTCGAGCTCGTGTGCCGACTTGGCCCCCTGCTCGAACTCGTCTTCCGTGAAGCCCGGCCTGGCTGAGAATCCCACGAGACCCAGTCTCTCTCCGGTCCAGAACAATATGTCGTTGTTCCTAAAGCCCTCGGGCTGTGCGATTGGGACCAGCTTCCGGGCCAGGTCGTCGGATCCTGGCATGGCGCCGAATATGCTGGGGCCCGCCATCTTCTCGCTGTGGCCGATGCGACACCTCCGAACCTCGGTGAAACCGTCGCGCTCGAACCATTTTACCAGGCCTGACCCGTTGGAAACGACCATGCGTGTGCCATGATTCGAGACGGAGAGCAGCTTTGAAGTTGACGAAGTCTGACGGTTCTTGATGCTGTCCGGGCTCGACGTCGACGCCGAGCGTGGCGCCTCTGGGCCGAGTCCGTAGAGTTCTAAGGAGCCTTTGGTATTGTACTCGCCGCAGGCGACTAGGGTGTGACCCCTCAACCCTTTGGTCTGGTTGACTTCCGCGATCGACATTTGCCCCTTTCGTCGTCTCTCGGTAGCCTGCTGGCTGAAGGGATACGGCAGGGAGGTCATACTGCAGAGGCGCGCCCCGGAGTGGATTGAGTCCTTGATGGTGCCAAACTTACGGCGGTCGTAGTGGAGAATGTTGGAGAAGCGGCCGGCGACGTATATGTCGGCAGAGACCTCACCACTGGCCCCTAGATGTAGGATGCTTAGGGGGCCTGGTTGCGCGAGCGACGTGTATGGCGGCAGTGGATCGTCCGTGAAGAGGGCTCGCATGGACCTCTCGTAGTACCTAGTTGCCCCGGACCGGTCAAATACATCAATACCATCCGCGCCATCCACAGACTGCAGAACCGACCCTCTAATCCTATAATCGTGAATGTGCAGGCCATGCGTTGTCCCAACTGTCAGAGGTAGATCCGGGCTGGCGGTGGACATTGTGGTGATGGACCAGGGAAACGACTCGCATCCTACAACCGCCATCCGTCTTAGGTCAACCTCGAGAAGATGGCTTTGGACTGCCACAAAGGCCCTATCGCGATGGCTGTCGACCGCGATACACTCGGTGACGCCGCTGTCGACGCGCTTGGACCGCAGCTGGTTGTTGCCGCCCGGTCCGTCGACGAACAGGATCCCGGCTTGACTCCTGCTCACGATGGCGCCGTGCTTAGGCCCCGCGTTGTTGACGTCCCAGAGGCAGACCGAGCCGTCCTCTAACGGAGACACAGCCAGAGTGTTTCCTGGCCTCCCTGGTTCCTCTCCAGCACTGTCCGGGCGGTAGAGGGCCATACCCCTGACCTCATTCGCCAGTAACTCGGACCCATGTCTTACCTTCGGGTGCTGGAGCCACTTGATCGTGATATTGCCATAACGTTGTATATACTCGTTGTACCACGAGACATCCTCTCCTGAAAATGACAGATCCCAATTGGCCACCAGGCGCCGCCTTTCCTTTCGGGCGGGCTCCTGCCAGTCCGGCTTGGCATTGACGCCGCTGTCGCTGACTTGTATGGGCATACGCTGGAAGAGATTCGGGCCGACGTGTTGGTCGTGATGGCCGGTCTGGTGACGGTTGTACGTCTCGAGGAAGGGCGACTGAGCGAGGCATATCGATCGCCAAAAGGTGTTGTCTCGGAACAGATGGCAGAACATCCGCGACACCTGCTGCAGGCATGCGATATCGGCAGGTTCTAAGACTGCAACGCCACGTGTTAGCAGCGGGACAAGGTTTGTAGCAAGGGTTCTGCAGAGAGGCACTTACATAGCAGGATCGCAAGTAGAATCTCTTCCGGAAGATCGGCGAGTGTTAACTGGGGCTTGGGTACCGCCCCCGGGTGTTGGTCTATCATGGTTGTAATCCGACAGGTCTAGACACGGCGACAAGATTTGAGTTGGAAAAGCCAGGGTCTCGTCAGTTGGCGGCGAGAGCTTAGATGTCGAGATGGCAGCGGGGAAAGGTTCAATGTATGATATAAAATGCCAACGCTATGCCGTGCAAAAGAACGATATCATGGGCTTTGCTTCGACAATGGGTGAGAAAGAGCGGTAGGTGGATAATCAGATGTTAATGCCAATATACTGCAGAGATCAGATGCGATGCGCGTACATCATTTAGTGAAACCGCAAATGCCGGAGGCTTTCCGTAGCAGTACGGGCCAACGTCCGCTTGTCTCCCACGAGCAACGATCGTCCGCTCAGTCACAGATCGGATACCTAAGCAAGGTATTGAGAATGGTCGACTGCTAAAGTATAGCTCTAGTTTGGGCCGGGCGTTGGGGTCAAGGTGGCTTGGTCTTGGTACGGAGGTAAGGTAGGTAGGTAGGTTCAAGGTAGACAGGTACTGATACCTGGGTAGGTAGCTACCTACCTCCCACCTATCTATCTCACTACACAGATTTATAGGCCTGTATCCGAGTCAGTTAGTTGTTGAGTCGCGCGTCAGACAATCGCTGACGACCGTCAGTACCTGGCCGAACAAGTAGCTCTGCTGTTGGCGGTTCCTTGCAGTGCCCAGATAGACAGATGCTCGCGATTCCCAGCAACACGCATGGCCTAACGATGCTTCGAAACGCTAGCTGCTCGCCTGGTGGCGGCGTTTGGTCCCGTCAGTGTTTGGACCGCGACAATGCAGTGCGTTATGGAGCGGGCGGGCAGGCAAGACAAGGTAGGGTCAGGGTGTCAACGTAAACTACATACACCTACGCAGTACGACTTGTACGTGTAGTATCAACATGGAGGCCCCTCCCCCACGCGGGGGGTTTCGTTTGGAATGAGAGGTTAGGGTTATGTAAGCCAGATAAAATTGTCCGCACAGTGTTAAACTTGGCTTTGACGAAACGGATATCTAATCTGACGACAACCTTCATGGAGCTGTGGTTCAATATCAATATCAGGATTTCCAACGTCCTCGATCTCTTCTAACACGACGACAACGACACTTGTCCAAACTGTGCAACCGGCAGAGGGCACATGTACGCGCTCATGTTATTTGTAGGGCTATCTTGGATTCTCGTACATGCTTCGTACATGTCTAGACATTAAGAGCGTCGACTCGATGCAAGATGCAGTCTAAAATGGACATAGATAGCTTTCTGTTTCGCGATCCCCAAGGTGACATGGAGTCAGCAAAGTTATAGCACCCAAAAACTGCGAGTAGATAGAAAAATTCCCTGACTATCTAGCTATATACCTCGTGTATTGGAACAGAGACGGCCAGTCCTCACCCAGAAGATGGTCGGATCATATCGATGGCATACGGTATCGTTGTCGATACCAGAGAAATGCTGGTGCCGATACACAGGTGAGTGTGTTATTCGAAGGCTGGCCTTGGGGCCTACGGTTGATACGGCCTCAGTTAGCAACATCACTCACTTTCACCTCACTTTACCATCGCCCTAACCATCACTTTTCATCAGAGGTACATGGTCAGAGACAAGAGATACTGGGGACAGAAAAAACCCCCACACTAACTTGTGATCGATTCCATCGCATCGTTCTGGTAGTCGACCCGACATCTTTCTGACACCATCAGCACAGTTCCTATCTTCTCTATTAGTTCTTCCTCCTCTGGCATTTGTTTCGTAACGGTTACCTGGCCCCGGCACATGACTTTATTCCCCCGTTTACTTCCTCTATAGGTCAGCTAACCCAACTGGTACTTCCGACAACTTCTTCGGTGCTGGACTATATTTCCTTCCGAGCTCCCATATCCGTTGCTTCCAGGAAATCTATTGGGATCTGACCAACTAGGCCTGAATACTCGCTCCAAGGTCAGTTGTTTGCACGCAACGATTTTCCTTTTCGTACACATTCACCGCGCGGTCGGATGTTTGAACTTATGGATTTCCCACTCTCTAGCTTGCTTTGTTATCATTTGAAGTTTTTTTTTCCTTTCTTACTTCTTGCGAGGTGCTATCGGCGTTGACCATGATCTTAAGAAAAATGGGTGATGTTATGACTGCTGAATACTGACCATTGTGAAAGCAAGTGAAAACAGACTGAAAGTTGAACTCATCAAGACAACTGACCAAGTCATTCCCTTGGATACTTGATTCGGCCCGCGGGCCTTTACCCAGCTCGATGGGTCACAGCGGATCACCACGTCAACCCGAGCAGGGCATTCCGATCCTTCAGAACGTTGCGCCCCGGTGTGAAGTCGGTGTATCGGAGGCTGGTAGAGTTCGTGAATGCGGTCCCGAATCTCGAGGTTCTCAGGCCGAGCCACAGCAGTCGCAGATTCAGGTTCCACGAGCCCGGCCGGCAGGGTGCGTAGAAAATGGCAGTATCGTTTCCCTCCCCAAAACTCCGGCCTCCGCACGTCGTGGGTGTCGCTTTCCTAGTCTGGATGAAGCCCATCGCAAAATAACTAGAAGATCCCACACGTCGACTTCGACGACCTCGAATCGCATCACGTCCAACGACAGCAGCCTGGAGACCGCGGCCAACAATGACAGCACCGCCGTCAGCAGCTGGCCGCCCGGATACCTCAACCGTAGCTCTACTACCATACACTGCGTCTCCGACGACGAAAACGACAAAAGCGACGAAGAAGCCGTTTTTGGACGTGCTGTTCCTCCCCTCTGCGACCTGAGCCCTGTCAAGGAAGTCGTGACCGACACCGACACCGACGGCGATGTCATCCACCTCTCCTCAGAGTCAAAGACGGCTCTGAATGACCGCGAGGACTACAAGACTCACAACAAACTCAATGACCCTTTCAGTTTGCCGGGAGACATCATCGGACTATCCATGCCGACTCATAGCAACCTAAAAGCACCCAGCACATTGTCCGAAGCCCAGTCTGCCAGTACTGTTGACCGCATCTACGACCAATATCGCTCCACTGCATCTGATCAGGGCACGCCCACCACCCGTGGCCTAGATGTCACGATTAATACCACACCTATCCGTGGAGCTTTCCGCAGCTCCTCGCTTGACAGACTGAGCTCTGTTAACCTCTCAGCGTTACGGTCAGGAGCCGGCGCTCGTTGTGGCTTTCGGCAAGACGATGGAGTGCACGGCTTGGAGTCCAGCCACACCAACACACCGCGCACCCCAAATGGGAGTAATCGATGCAGCGAGGGATCGTTGGTCGTCAAGAGAAATCCTTTGTGGACCGTTTTGTCAGCTCCATCTGACAGCCCTCTATTCTCGCTTCCGCAAATCACCACGTTCGCCTTATTCGACGACCTGGCGCGTACGCCTGCGCGTTCCGCCAGCCGTCATCCGTTGTCTTATGGCCCGTCGTTTTCGACCCTTTCTGATTCACAAGGACTTCTCAACGGCGACCTTGACAGCAATGGCGGCCTCATACCTCCCCCGCTCACGATCATGGCACACACAAAGCCCGGCGAGGCTCCTCGTACGCACCTCAGCACCGGGGCATTCTCCATGGGCGCAACCACGGAATCCGACGATGACCCGTTCAAGTACGACAAGGCTACATATGGCGTCTTTCTCATGGACAAGAAGGAGAGAGAGGTCAGCGCTAGACTTCAGTGCCTAAGCTTGTCCAGCAGACACAGCCAAAGCCCAACCTGCAGCCCATCAAAGTCACCCTACAAGAAGTTTGTGCTGCCTTCTCCAATTCCAGAACACCCATCAGGCGAGCTAAATTGCTCGAATCAAGTCAATCGCACCCAAGTCGACGCTTTGCGGTTTCTGCACCCACCTGCCATCAAATCCTCATGGGAAGTAGATCAGTCTCAGGGGGCTAAGATCAAGATCCCCGTGCTTGCTCGAAAGGACACTCTAGGACATAACGGGGTGAATTATGAATCAAAACATCTTCGCAAGACGAACGAAGGGCATAAACAGGTTGCAAACTTATGTTTGGGCGACAGAGACGAGTGGGAAACTGTCGGGACATTCCAAGCTGTTCGCGACAGCACCACTGCCCCCTTGCCGCCCCCCAAGTCACCTCCCAAGTGGAAATTTGGCGACTCTATAAACGTCACTGGTAGCAGCGTCGCAGACATCTCGGATGATGAAATCAGCCTGTTTCAAGCTCCATTCGACGAGTACGGTTCGACGGAGCGCATCATCCAGCACCCGTCCAGAGAACCAGACAACCAACCTTTCAAAGTCAGGCATCTCAAGGACTCCAATACACCTGTGTTCGTGCCCAAACAGCGTGTCCACAGAGTCAACGGGCTAGCACAGAACTCAATCCGGCTGTTGCAGGAGTCGTCCTTGTCAAGCAAGGGTGGCAACATTACAGACTCTAGCCGGATGGGCAAAATCTCCAACCCATTCAGTGCTCTCACCAAAAAGCGCAAGGAGAAGCTGCTGCCTCCCCCGCCGATCATCGCGGCCAAGCCCTCGCGCTTCCAGTTTCGAGACTCAACCTGCGGTAGCGACCAGGAAAATCCTTTTGACGGGAGCCAGTTCGGCAAGCAGAGAGCTCGTGGCGACAACGAAGCCACCAATGTCCACGATCATCACTTGTCCGATTATCGCAACAGCGAGATCTCCACAGACTGCGATGAATCGGCTATATCTGCTCTGTCGGGCACATCTCACAGCTTTGCTTTTCCCCTCATCCCATTGCCCGAGGCAGCAAGACTGCAGGCCATACGTCGCGAGAGTGGACTTGATCAGACCTTTGCGATTGCCCAGAAACGGGAGCGCAAGATGAGCTTTGCTTCGTTGAAGAGGAGCAAAGGGGCCGCTCTGGACGCACAGAAGCTGCCTCGTTTTCCACCGAGTGTACACAGGCGAACCCCGACTCCTCTTTTCTTACCAGCTCTGGCTGATTCGGATGGTTAGTTTGTCCGGCCTTCTAGATGGTCACAGTTGTAACGATTTGCTGACATCCAACTACATAGCGAAACGCCGAGCCCCCCTTCTTGTCGACCCGGAGACCTCGCCCATCAGCTCCAAAATAGACTCCTCCCCTGATCGCCGGTCACGTGGCTCTCGTTTTGGCGACAACAGCACTGCGACTTTTGGGGAACTACATCTGAAGAACCGCATGACTGGGATGTGGCCATCGCGGCGTTCAGAGATTCCGCATCTGTATCCATGGGACGAGCGTCGGTTGCAACCCGGAAGCGATCCGTACCTGCGGGCCTTGGCAGACCGAGGCCGATTGCCATCAGCACATCTGACATATACCTCACGGGAGGGAAGAACCAAGCAGCGCCGATGGTTTGTTCTGATGCTGATAGTCAGCATCTTTCCGTTTTTGTCTGTTCTTGTCTATCTGGGCAAGTTTGACAGCGCGCTTTCCTGGTATACAATGGGAGAGGTGAACGAGCTGACGACAGTCCAACGAAGAATCATCTTGGCGATTATGGTTCTTCAGTTCTTCCTCTGGACTGCAATTATCGTTGTTGTCGTGAAGAAGATGGGAGGCACTTTCTGATCCAGTCGCCGGGAGCGCACCTCGACGCTGGTTTTTTGATCCGAAAATTGAAACCAGCTTGGAATCCATGCTAGGACAAGAAGGCTTGTTCTATTGCGAAACTCTTGGGTTCCTTTTCTCTGCCAGAATAAGATGATCGAGTTCTGGTTATTGGCTTGGATGAGCTGTCTGGTCCCCAGGAGCCTTAACGAAACAAAAGAGCATGCTACGATGACTCAATATATGACCCTTCCGACCCTGGGTAGCAGAAGCCTTCAGCCATGCCACTGATAATATTGTCAGATTTGCACATGGACTCACTTGTTGTGCTCGTTTGCAACCGATTGGCGTCGGAACAACTCGGCTGGGAAACTGGCCACACCACCAGGCTTGCTGGAGCATCTTGACTGCTCGAGTTTCATTCAAATTGCTTGTCTGAGTATCTGTCGTGGCCTGGAAAGATGGTCCACAGGCTTCTGCTACTATCTAAAGCAGTGTACAGACTCTCACAAGTCTGCAGGATAAAGGGTCTTGCCGGTATGCTGGCTGAAGAACACATGCGGCTTGAATGTGCCTGGCTGAAGTGACGGTTGGTAATGGGTTCTGAGCCTGGTGTAGGGTTGAACTTTGGGCTCATGCCTTGAGGAATCTGGCTAGGCCTTGGAAAAAGGCTTGCTGGTGCCGAGGCGAATCTATCTGATTTCTTTCTCCTTCTTTGTTTTCAGATAGTAAGTGGAGGATCTCTTGATGACTTGGACGCAGAGAGACATGAAAATTGGGTGGAGTGAGCGCAGCGATATGGAGGAACAGGTTGGTTTGGTGATGAACAACCTGTACGACCTATGTCAGCCCATAATCGACAAGATAATTAGGGATGGAAGGAACTTTCATGTCTTGATGGAGCGCGACCAATATCTATGCTATGACAAAAGGGTTAGGGTTCGTCGTAGGCTTCCCGAGGCGGGGTGCCGGGTTCCGGCTGTTTACGTGCCCTCCTAGATAGGTAGGGGAGGTAGGCAAGCACGGCAAGCTAAGTTGTAGGGAAGTCAAGTTACTTGCTTGGGCTCCGAGACGACCCAAGGAGTGATTTGCTTGCGCTCAATGAACCAATCAACTAAATTGGAACTTACTACAAACAAAAAACTACCGTACCTTACCTAGCCGGCCTTCGTTTAGGTACAGCAGCTGTCGAGTTTCAAGCCCTCACGAAATCGGCACCTACTTACCTTACTGTTAAGGGTCACCCCCTCTCGCAACTGCATCGCCCACCAAGCCAAAACCCGAATTTCTCGCCCGCAACCACAACGCCGCAAGAACGAGCACCCCGCCGCAAAACACAACCGCCGACGTCCCGGACGGCACAGGCAAGATAATAGGGACGAGGAAGGGCGCGCGGGGAGGGGGGAGAAGGGAGATTGGGTAAAATCCCGCGAAACCGCAACTAAAGCATACCTACCCACACATCTATGCCAGTGCAGCAGCGGCACACCGGCAGCACGAAGCGCCATCATGCCAGCCAGGGCGGCGCCGCCGCCGCCGCAGAAGCAGCGACAACGACAACATCATCAGCATCAGCAACAATAAGAACGACAACGATGACGACCAAGACGGCGAGCGGGACCGCGGCCGAGGCCGCAACCGACATCAACGGCCGGCCCGTCACCGGCCCGTCGCTCCTTCACCCTCGTATCGCCGTTCTCCTCGGTGTCCCGGCCCCCTGGCATGGCCCCTTATTCGCGTGCCGACTTCTCTCCATCGCCCCTTCGGTATGGTTCGCTGTCCCGCCCGTGCTGCGCCTGCTTCTGCAGTTGCAAGACGCCTTGTATGTCGGCCTCCAGCAGCACCGGAGCGGCCGCGTCGGCGAGGGCGACGCGAGGCGGTATTCTGGGCTGGTGGAGGTCCTGCTGGCCATTGTTTGGGTGAGTAGTGCTTCTTTCGTTTCTGGTGTGTACAAAAAGCTCAAGATGTTGTGTTCGTGTGTCAGTGTGTTTGTTACATATACGTGATGTTTTGCGTGTATATGTGTGAATATGTGAACCTATTTGTGTGAGACTGGGCAACCTACTGACGGCTGGCTGATTGACCGACATCTTAGTGCGGTGCCGCCGGCTATCTATCCTTCTTCTTTACCGACTGCCTGATGTCGCGCTGGTTAGTTGTGCTTTCCTGTCGTCCCCTGGTTCGGTGTATCCCATCAAATCGGACGCTACCACCACCAAAGTCAGTGAGGCTAATAACACCAAATCACCAAACGAAAAGGCTATTGAATTATACCCCACAGGCTACCATAGTCCGCTTACTGGCAGTCAACGCACTGAACGGCTACCTGACGTCTTGGGTCCTCTACCTCGCCGGGTCATCACAAGATGACCGCCTGCTACTGCCGGCCTGGATCGCGATAGCAACCATCCTGACCGCCATTTACCACACTACACAGCGCAAAATCAACATTCGCAAGGAGACCAATATATCCATCAGTGTCTTCTCCATCGCCAGCTTCACAAGCATGCTCTGCTTGCTGGCGCAACTCCATTTTGACAGAGCCGAAAGTTACCCGGTAGTCCCTGTTATGATCTTTCTGAGACAGGCCAGGTCGATAGTCGCGAGGATAATCGATATGGAAAGGCGTCTACAAGAAGGCTATAGGTAACCCGTAGTGTCAACTGACTCAAAGCATCAAAACCCTTTGGCAGAGAATAGTGCGTTACTTCTTAAGGACATGTTGGGAATACTGGTGGCGAAGCACGGGTGCGAGTCAACCCAGTAAAGTATTGAAATCAACCAAAACTCCCTCCAAACCCTGTAACAACCATATGCCCGCGACCTCCTTACCAACTTGAACCACTGCTCTCATACCATACAACTAGCTGATCGGGTGTGCTGGTTCGTCCCTTGACAAATGATAGTGAGCGAAAGAAAGCTGGCAACTCGGGCCGTTTACTTCAACTCCTAAGAGGAATCTGTAGTAGTGGTCTGGCCGAGCGACTACCACGGATAGAGGGTTGACGCAGACAACAGTTACAACGGTTCTAGAAACCGTGGACCCTTACTTTGTCGTCTTCCATCCCGAGTCCATCCACTGGGTCCATGAGGAATTGTTTCATGGCCTTGCGTTGATCACCCTGGAGCTGGATAACTTCGCCCATGGCCACATCGCTCACCACGGTGCCATTGCAAGCTGTTTTTGAGGATCGTAGGAGTCAGTCGTGTGCGCACTTCATCAACACTCAGTGCAACGGGCAATTTAGCTCATACCGAATAGTTTCTTGACTGTTGTCAAGATCTTCTTTCGTGAATATTGCTTGGGGATGCCTTGCACCGTAGTCAAGGTCTTACGTCCATTGCGCTCTGCATGGACGATAATTGTTAATATATCGCGTTGCTTGTATGTGGGTGCACAAAGAGTGCGTGTATCCCACGCCGCATCTTAGAACCACTATATTCGAAGGAATACTGACGCTGGATGCGGATGTGGACTGTGTCTTCTGGGGCTTTTGTATCTTTACCAGTGGCCGCGTCGGCTTCGGCGAAGGGGTCTAAAGTATAGTTAAGGAGACTCTTGTCAGCTTGGGTTCATATTGGTAGAAAGCAGTCCCGTTCCGTCACCACAGCACCAGTACGGCTTTGCTAGGTGACTGCACAGCAAGCTCTGTCTGGTCACACCCAGGGAGAACGAATGTACGATAGGCATACCAATAGTCCGGAGATTTTCGATGGACATAAACCCTGTTTTCTCGGGGTGTCCTTTGGGTGGGGTGTTGGTGTCGTGGGACTTAGGTGAAGCGACCGACGGCTGTTGCGTCTCGCTATGATTTGACGATAGGTAGGTTGTTGAAATTTGGACGTGATCGTGCGACAGAGAACGGGAGTCTTCTGATGAGAGACGACGGTTACTGGATGGTTGAATGTGTGAGTTGACGAATGGGGACGTGTAGTGAATACAAAAAATGAGTCTTAAGAATGGCTCGGCGAAAGCGTGGCGGTATGGACCACGAGTCTTGACTGAGGGAGGGGCAGACGGGTGGGCGAGTCGGCCTCGCCGTTTTGTCTTCATGCCTGAGGCCACAGAAGATGTAAAGCTCGATCTGTTCTTACATAAGGTAGACTCACGAATGATATGTAGATTAAGATTACCTAAGGCATCAGTAGTAGTGAAGACTGTTCTGTGAGCCCCGCTTTGTTCTGGCGCCTCAACAAGACACCCCAGCACAAGACGAGCTAAACAACATTAAGGGTTCTGCTACCCAGACAGTGATGAGTGACGGCGAGGCCGAGGAATATGGGCCTGATGCGCAACCCGTCTTGTGGCAAATGCGGGACGGAGACGAATCGGCCGTGCCGGCTAACTCCGAGCTATGGCGCCCAATTTACCGTCGACCGTGCGACTACGGCCCTGCGCATTTCGATGACGCAATGCTGAACGCCGTCAAAAACCCCAACCTGCTCTCGAGCTGGCTCTTCAGGGCAGACATCTTGTCGGAGATCCACCACGAGGGTCCCCAGGATGGAGGAGACCTTGCTGTCGCTCAAGGAAGAGTAGGAGGAGGAGACGCAGCTCCGCAGTGTCCCGAACTGCAGGGTTTTCGGTGCCGCAAGGCCTACCTACGCCGGCTGATCCCGCGAAATACCAGGCGGGATGGCGACCTGGTCCAGAGCTGTGCCTTCTACGCGGGGCTCGCGACCGGTCCGGATGCGACCGGGGCTCGGAGGAGCCTTGTGCTCTACATCCCCCACCTGGACTCGGCCGATGAGATGCCCTACTACCACCCCCGAGTCCGAGGCGTTGGCCTTCTCCACGAGTGGGACGAGGAGCAGGGCAGGGGCACCTTCTCCATCCACTACCGGCTGTTTGACGATGGTGAGCAGGAGGAGGACAAGGGCTTCTCCAAGGCTGACAAGCTGCAGCGCACGGCCCTGAACATGCTCTCGATACTGCACAAGCTCGGCCAGGGGCAGCTGAACGGCTACGTCAAGCGGGTGCAGCACGACAATCTGGTCGCGCAGCCGGCTCTGCAGGACAGGTATTCCGCCCTCAGAGACCGCCACGCAAAGGGGCTCGTCGCTGGCTGGTTGGAGTCTACCAATCCCCTGAAGCACGTATTTGAAGACCTTTGTATAGCCGCTTTTCTTATTGAACTCTGGTCAGAGATGTACAAGACAGTCGAGTTTCCGGGTTTTGTGGATATCGGGGCTGGAAACGGCCTTCTAGTGCACATCCTCAATCTGGAGGGCTACCGGTCAGTGCTGGCATGATCTCGGACGGCGACAGATTTTTCTCCTTTTCTTCTTCTGGTATTTCAACTCCCCCATCACCGTGGCTGACCAAAGTATTCCAAGTGGACAGCGGTTGGGGTTTCGATGCAAGGGCACGAAAGTCATGGGACATATACAATGGTCTTCAACAAAACGGACAGCCAACACTACAACAGTTGGTCCTGATACCGTCACTGGCCGAACCTGCGCGCTCCTCGGTGGAAGACGAAGGCAAGGGCCTGTCCGAGACGGCGGGGGTTCACGATGGCGTCTTCCCAAAGGGGACCTTTGTCATATCGAATCACGCGGATGAACTGACACCCTGGACGCCTCTGCTGGCCGCCGCATCTGATTGTCCGTTCATAGCTATCCCGTGCTGCAGCCACAGCTTGACCGGCGCCAGGTTCCGGGCACCGGCCCCGGCCGACAAGACCAAGTCGCGCTCGGCGTACTCGAGCCTCGTCGCCTGGGTGTCCGGCATCGCGGCGGACTGCGGGTGGGACGTCGAGATTGAGATGTTACGGATACCGAGCACAAGGAACACGGCCATTGTGGGGAGGCGCCGCACGGTCGAGGCCGCCGAAGTGGCTATTGACCAGATCATTGCCAAGTACGGGGGTGCCCACGGGTTCCGTGATAACGCCTTGAAAATACTCAAGTCCACTTCGACGCCGGGACATTAGCGCCAGGTGTGGAGGGGTCTGGTAGT
>JASAOQ010003672.1:4284-19965 GCA_031306065.1 Pseudopyricularia cyperi | reverse complement strand
AAACCCTAGACTCCTCTGCACTGCTCTATTGCTTCAACCCATTGTACCCTACCTTAGGAACAGGCCCCCGATACCTGATCGTAACACCTGGATCCCAGATTCCTGTGCGCTAATCCCATTTTGCAGCGATCTTTCCACTGATGGTCTGGACAAGTCCTTTTTAGTCCCGTGTCGCATCGTATGTTCGCGAGTCTTGATGTGTGTTGCGGTTTCGAATGGCTGCAGCACTCCGGCGTCTTCGAGCTTCTGCTAAACATGGTTACATTGCTGCTGCCGGCACTTGATGGCACTTTCAATATTGAGCCACCGTTACTCGCAGCAGAGGGCAATCATCGGTGTTGTGTGTTCTTTTGAATTTGCGATACCACTGAGTCGGATCCGTCCCACCACTCCCATTGTACCGTTCTTTTATCGTAGGGTGGTAAAGTTAAATAAGAGGCTCTCCTGTCATACGCTGACTAGGGTTTGTGTGTAGATGAGAGAAATGCTAAAAAACAGATTGTTCTGCAGTTTCCAAGCTTGTTCCTCAGGTATCTTTAGAGTTTAATGTAAGCTTCGAATATCAGAAATACGGTTTCAGGGTAATAGATGCAAAAGCCTTCTCCCGCGGCTAAGGTACTGCCACAGCACATCTTCCCAACAGCTTCATCTAATCTAGACTTGTCAAAAAATTTGTTTTCAGCTCGACGGAATACTACCCTGGCAGGGGTAACAACCCAACTGCCTCCACAGTCCCAAGGCCTGTGAGCATGGGTATACGTAATACTGTACGGTCCCATGGGTGTAGTTTCCAGGGCATCTCCGTAGTCAGAAGTCGAAAAGGTCGACGTTGAACATAGACTTAAGATTAAAAGTCGCCAAGTAGAACAAAGTGGTTTGCTCGCTTTGCTTGATACGCGCTCCCTCGCTCCGCTGGAAAAAAGGGCTGCAACCATGCCTAATAACTTTGTAGCCATATCCATTGAATCTTGGTCCAGTCGCTATAGCAGAGACGGAGACCCTTTGACCTCGTCTCTATAGCCGCGGTTCCGTTATTCCCGACCTTGTCGTTATAGCCGCGGCCTTTTGCCACCGCTGTTTTGATGCAGGTTCAACCGAGATTGGTCCATCGCCATAAACGCCGTCACTTTATCTGCCCGAGTCACTACACGTCTGCGCTGGCCCTTGCAACGGCGAGTCGGGACAAACCAAAGTAGACAAACAACTGGAATATTAACAACGCGTGGACACCTCTAGTCAATGAGAAAGCTTAATTTAAGATCAACACTGATGAGCAAGCCCATTGTATGTTGCTCGGATAGGCTATGGCGGTGAGGGTCACAAGTCAACAAGTCAACAACACCCTGCCTGCAAAACACTGTTCAGCACCTGCGGGCACACAGTAGAAGCTTGCTGCTGAGAGTTCAAAGTCTCTACGAAGAACCGTGCTGGGTCCGCTTTTCAATGGCAGCAACCATGGTAAGTAACACTTAGCGAACATGATTCAACTGGTAAATAGCAAAGTACTACGTACTTCGCTTAACTTGAACAGATTTACTACCAAATTACGTGTACCAAAGTGCCTTTGGAAAGGAAAATCTGTAGTATAAATACAAAGGTTGTCCTCCTCTCAGCTCACACAAACTGGTAGGTCTGTCAGTGATCATTCACCACCTCAGAATCAGTCAACTTCTCAGTTCCACTCCCTCAGTCACTGCCACTTGAAATAAACACTCAAAATGCGCTTCTACAACGTCCTCCCCCTACTCGCAGCTACTCTTGCTGCCGCTGAATCATGCTTCGGCGGTTGCAAAGGCGTAAGGCAACCTACTATATACAGGAGCTTAGGACTACTTGCTAACCTTCATCTAGTGGTGTGACACCGACAATGCGAACTACTGCGGCGTTATCCATGACAAAGTCCTCTACAAGTTCCCTTGTGGTACAGGCACTGTAAGTCAGCATTCTACCAAATCTGTGTTCTATCACATGCTTACTTTTAATCCAAGTGTCTGGGTAAAAACCAAAATCAAGCGTGTATGGCCTGGAATGGCCAGGCAACCGTTTGCCCTCCCGCTTAGTGAGGTGGCTGTTCGTTCGACTTTGAGGGTCAAGACAACCGCCAGGGATCAAAAGCTTGAAAACAGCAGTGGTTTCAAACTTGCATATACGTAGCCATTTTGCTTACGGATAAAGGTCTGAAAAGAAGTACTGTGTAATTACTAGTCTAGTTGAAAATCCACCTAGTGTTGCTGCATACCTTGGACACACTATCGTTTCAAAATGCCGTACCCTGATTCTGTTCGGGACCTCCATTGCAGATAGAACATGACAAGGTTGAAGCTTTGAAGTTTGCGCGAGAAATGAGAAGAAGAAAAGTGTTAAGTTAACTTACCACATTGTTACCAGCTATACTCAGCCTTCCGGGGCTGTCGACAATGATCTCGGCTTTGTTGCCCAAGTCCTGTGATCGCGCATCAAAGAGGGTGACCGTCTGCGAATCAGGAACACTAGGTATATAAACCAGCTCCAAAGCTCTCCGTGTTTGCCTCTCTGGCAGTTGACAAAGGTGCGTTAACAATTCATGCTCTCAAGAGGCCATTGCATGATATACAAACGAGTGCTTTGCCGCCGTCATTAAAGTTTTAGCTTCTGGCTTCAGCTCGTTTTCCCACTCCTAGCCTTCAACCACCTGTAAAACAAACTTGGTATACCGAGCCATATTGAAGTCGAGTTTCTCTGCACGCAAGTGCTGAAATATTCTACCAACTGAATACAAACATTTGAAAACACAAGACGTAGCTATAATAAAACCCACAGAGCAGCCTCTTCCTTTCCTGCAATGTAAGGGGAAAACTTCGCAGTTTGTAGTGTTGAATTGAGCCAAAAAGCTCCCTTTAACTTCGTCGACGGGGGTTATTTAGGTTCCTGTCTTCAGATGTCCATACCACCAGGCATTAAAAAGAGTTGAGAATTGGCAGTATTCTAGCTTCCGGATTCAAATGCCCACTGGTTCGCGGATAAACTCTATCCACATATAAGTATAATCCTATCTCCAGACTCTACCAATCCTGCAGGTAGCATAAGGGATAAATACCTCTGAATAAGTTTCAGGGTGGCTTCAGCTCGAGGAAATGGTTCACAATCATGCGATGCTTTCAAATTGTAAGCAAACAAACGATCTTCAAACTCCACTTTGTACTTTTTTGAAGAATAAGTGTTTTTCAATTCGATAGCCACATGTGCCTTTGTCGTCATTAGCTGTGCTCACTCATGACGCCACGCTCTACCAGGGCACCGGGCCTAGGATATAGACATTAGAAGTAAGGCCCAAGGGCGACCGCGATTCTTCAAAACGGCCTGAACCGGAATGAAACTGGCCAGAAGACTTCGTAGTCCAAGCATAGCAGGGTAGCTAGACCCAGACGACCTCCCCTCGTCCGGTACAAATGCTTGAACAAACATGGCTTCTGCACCGTAGTGCCGACCTTGTCTTCCGCAAAGAAGGTCCACGGCTTTCATTGTATTAAATGTCGCTGTGTTATCGTTTGGCTCGACACTTCTTAGACGGAGTCCAATCGCTACCTAGTCGGAGGTCACGCCGTCCCCCCGTTTGTAAAGCTCTGTCACTTGAGACTTTGTCACGTTACAGTTGTTCTAGCTTGTGCAAATACCCAGCTTGGTCTGCATGGTTTTCCTGAGTCCACTCCTCGGGAAAAAAAGAAGAAAACAAATCAATGGCTTTTCGAGGTTGAACGTTGTTGTTGTTTTGAGTACTTGTCCATTGAATGGAGTCCGAGGTTGTTCTAGTATCTAGACCAGTCTGGACAGCATCCAGATCAGTCTGAATAGTACTCCGGTAATATTGCATAGGAATCCTTTCCCAGTAGACCAATGCAAAGTCTTCGTCCCTTGTGCCCTTTCCATTTGTATCATCATCGTCGTTACTATCAGCAGCAGCAGTAGCGCTGGAATCTCTGCCCCATCTTCCGACAACACCTTTGTAGTTTTTGCCCTCTTTGACTGGCCGCTACCAAGGCTGGGCGTGACGAGTGCCAGCATCTGCAGGTGTGCAGCCGCATGATTGAGGATCTTTCCAAGTGATGATCTTGATGGCGAGCGCCTCCCTTTCAACACACTTTCTCAATCCTCTGCCATGTGGCCATCTCCATCATCAACCGGGTTTAAGAGTCAGTGACACTGAGTTCTACAAGTGCAACGATAGTATATTCGGCTTTGCGTTTGCTGAACGAACCAGTTCTTTGTTGACAGATGAAATCATTTATTGCCATGAGGGGACACGACTATGATCTGATCAGGCTCTCGCTTGACCGTAACATATGGCACATGCTTCTCTAAATGCAGACAATACATGGGAAAAAGTAGTCTTTTGGGTCTTTTCGAGAGATTTCATGCTTTTCGATCATCTTGTTTGTAGTCCTGGTGTGGTGATGCTGCTGCCGACTTGTCCGCACCGTGTCCAAAACTCGCTGTGATCACTGATATTCATGATCGTTCCACTGGTATTTGCTAGGGAAGAATTCTGCCTTGGGACACGCAACGAAGGGGTAAAAAGGGCTGAAGATCTTGGTTGAAGTGTTGCCCAAATTTGTAGGAGATTTGATTGTCAGTAGGTGGCCGATGATGAGCATCAAAGGTTTACCTCCATAGGACAATATCTTCAGGCCCCAAACTTGGACAATCTTGTGACAAAATGGACAAGGTCGCTGGAGCCCATCAGCAGCTCGAGACTTCGGAGACTTGGGGGATTTAGTATTGTAGCATTGCTCTGGATGATCATCGATGCACCTGCTTTACCTGTTTTCTATTTCAGTCAGGGACGTGTCTTCCAGCTGCTGGTAGCACAGTCACGTACTGCTTTTCGTCATTCAAGCAGTCGACAGCCCTCAGGAACTTGTCTTTGCAATTGTTTGCTATGGTGGCAAGGAGTTTCGGTCTCTCATCGGCCAGCAGCGGGAGGGTAACGGAAGGAAACCTTTGCACTGAGCGTGACGACTCAATCTAAAAGAGGCTGAGGTACCTACCTGACCTACCTATGTAGGTCAGCTTCTTCGTGAGCGGCGAAGTAAAGGTCTGTCACGCGAACATACATTGGCCCTGCGTTGGAGTCACAGCGGATAGAAGTCGTGTGGGCGAGTCTACTCGAGCGGAAGGGTGGCTTTATCTGTCATTTTTTCATGGTCACAGTTCCAATATGAAGTGGCCAACCTTGCCGTCTGGATATGGAGCTGACAGAATTCACGACCACCCGTCTAGGTTGGCCACTGGTCTTGGAGTAGACGGGAGTGAAAGCAGGGCATAATCTCATAAGTGTTGGGTTCATATGAGCAAGGTCGGTGGTGGAAGGCATTGATCACGTTGAACCACGTGAGGCTTCAATGTCGATGGGCACACTCGGCACCACATACACCACTACACCAATACAACCAGCACTGGCCGGACAAAGGCTACATCGGCGCCCGACCTTTGTGAAGGAACCCATGCTACGAGAACTGCCACCATGCGTGGCAGTTGATGATCTCACCCATCTCAAATCGCAACTGTGATTGTTTGTGACACGTTGAAAGGAATGAATCTCAACGTCCTATGCTAACGTTAAGGCAGTTTTCGCGTAGTAAAGTGCATGTCGATATACGGATGCGGATGCGGAAAGTGAGGAGCACAAAGTTCGATCTTGAGCTCTTCGGCACCCTTTTCCAGTTGTGTTGTGGGGATTTTTTTTGGTCACTGTACAAGTTTGGATTTTACTCTTAGTCGGCCCCATCCATATCCTCTGTGTTCTTATTTTATATTACTTATACACATTTGCTCATCTCATCGAACCTTCTCCCAGCTGGCAGCCTCGCTCAGTCTCGCGTTCACGCGCTCCACCGTTTCCGCATCGTACACATCCTCCGGCTTCTTGCCGCCGAGGAGTACTTCTTTCAGATGCACCATGGCCTCATCCTTGGTCAGGCAAACAAGGTCGCTCAGCCTCAGCAGGGTAGACTTTTGCGGCGGCGGCGGCGGCGTCGGTGTCTGCTTTTGCGCTTCCGTCTGTGGTGTGGCGCCGTCGACATCGTCGTCGTCATCCGGCCCGGCACCCTCAATCACCATGAGCGGGTCCGTCGCCGGCCTCCTCCACCGCACGAGGACTAGGCGTGTCGAGATGCCCGTGAGGGCGCTCTTGCCGCGGTAGACCTCCTCGATCAGGAACGCGATGTCGCCGATGCTCAGAGGGGTGCGCATGCCAATAGCCACCTCGAAGTTGCCGCCGTGGAAGGAACGAAGCAGCTTCGCCTCGGTGGTTTGCATGTGTGACAGTGCTTGATCGTAGAGCTTGTCACGGCCCTTGATTGGAACATAGTCCGTAGGGTATCCTGAAGATGGCGCACCCAGTGTTAGCATTGCCGGTCATATCTCTGTCCTCCGGAAGCAGGCAAAATTGTCTTACCAGTGATGCTGAGAATGACGTGATTCGCAACAGTGTACCCAAAGACGGCCGGCATGGTGCCCAGGACGGGCAAGATGCGGACCCTAAAGTCGGGAAGGACGCCGAGGTCGCCCACCGAGCCCTTCTTGAACTCCTCCTCGGACAGCGGCTGCAGTTCGGCCTTGCCCTCGCCGCTCTTCTCGGTCGAGAAGACGACGGGGATACCGCCGGTGATGCCCAGCAGTTTCAGCCTTCGCCTGGTGGCACGCGAGAGCCGGTCATCAGTGCTCGCGCCAATGTCCCCGACCATGACGCGGGTGGGGTCGCTCTTGCAGGCGGCGCCCATGGACGAGACGACGGGTATCTTGTGCTCGTGGCAGTACCGGAGCAGCTCGACCTTGGTCTCGATGTTGTCGATGGCGTCGACAACAAAGTCGGGCCGGGCGCCGGCGGCCCCATGATCGTCGCGCTCCTCAGTCCAGCCGCCCAGCAGGCGATCCGCTGCCTCGCCGTCGAACTTTTCGGCGCGCAGGTCAAAGTGCACCCAGGGCGCAATGGCCACCAGGCGACGCTTGAGGCACGACGTCTTTTGCGTGCCGACGTCGGCCAGCGTCGCCACGGCGTGTCGATTCAGCGACGAAAGGGAGACGTTGTCAAAGTCGACGAGGCGGATGCGCCCGACGCCCGAGCGCGCCAGCGAGGCCGCGCAGTGTGAACCCACGCCGCCGCAGCCTACCACAACGACGAAGCTGCTACGCAGCTTGGCCAGGCCCTCGTCCCCGAGGAAGACTGCGTTGCGCGCCAGCTGCTCCAGAATCAGCTCTTCGTCGTAGTCGCCGTCCATCGCCCGCCGCGCCAGCGCCGCATTGCGCACGTCTTCCTTGTCTTCGTTTGTTGGGAGGGTCGCGCCGAAGTTGGTAAGCTGTCGAGTAGGGGGTGAGTCGATTAGCCTGGGCACATCGTGCTTTGGTTGGCGCGCGTGGAGAGGCAACGGACCTGTTGGCTCCCTGAGGTGTCGCCATTCTCGTCGACTGCCGGGATGGAGCTCTTTAACCTGGACAAGCGCTCCTCCTTGGCCATGCGCTGGTAGCCGAGAAGCGCGCCTGCAGCAAAGGCTCCAGATATCAATGCTGTGGCGGCGAACTGGAATCGCGAGTCCGAAGTCGCGCGCGAGATGAACGAGGAGGCCATTGCTGGGCGAGGCGCAAGGCGAATCTAGGGGGAAACAAAGAAAGCACGCCTAACGCCTAGAAAGAAACGCATGAGAAGGGATGGCATGTACCATTCCTGCCAAAGTCGTGATAGAACGGAAAGATCGACTGTATCATATCATGCCCGCGGCTAGTCTAGCACGAGATGTTGATGAGGCTAAAAAATCTTCTCCACTGTAAAAAACAAGGGCGGCCAAGCCACGATATCCCAGCTTTATTTACCCTTTAGGTTTACTCTTCAGGCATTTGTCAATGACGGTCACTATGACATTCATCACTCAACCGACCCAAAGAAATAGAAACGATGGCTGTAACGATGGAAAAAGAGATCGCGGGAGGCCTCTAAAGGGCAGCTAATGCTGGCGTCGGTTGACGTTATCAGTCAGCATACATCGAGTTCAAAATACCGTCCATACCTCGTCCGTGCAAAGGCATGCAGCGCAATACCAGAGAAAGGCCCGCAAAAACAAGCCGAGGAAACAAAGGACGAATCAAAATTCCAGGACAAACCTTGCCTTGCGAAAAACATACAACTTAAATCCATTACGAACTCCTACAAATATTATAAAGCGATATCGAACCATATGCCACATGGCGATGTGAATGTTCGTGTTATGCTGGAACGGGCAAGGAGGAAAAATAACAAAAAGCAAAAGATATGCCCGCACCCAGGATCGAACTAAGGACCTCATCATATCGTGATTCATACGAGTGATGCGCTCTACCACTGAGCTATACGGGCATGTGTACGCAATGGTTGAAGCATCGCCGTGCAGCATCCATGAGCGGCAGGTCCAAAGTCTAGACCTGTCCCGTATACCTGAGGTTTGATCAACTCAACAGCCAAGACGATGGGAAAACTGGGTTCGGGCATGTGCATGGAAAATGCATGATCGAAGCCACGCATACGTGCAGTTTGCGTCCAATACTTCAGAGTAAAAATGAGGAGCAGGGGATTTCATCCTATGACTGCATGCCGTTATATTATACTCTTAAAGCCTATTCGGCCTCGTTTATGTTGTAACTGCTTTATATCTAGCCTAATGAACGCAAGGTGGAAAATGTGAGTAAGTAATAATGCTAGAAGCCAATTGATTGGAAGATACTCTGCAAAAAATAGCTTGACAGTTTCCGCGGATGAAGTGATGCGAAAAAGGCATAGAAATAGGATGTAAATGTTGGCGCAAAGACATCATTATGTTGAAAATTGAAGATAGAAATCCGTCGATCATGCACTACGCCACGCTCTCATCTCCAGGCTTTTTGGGTGATTCGCTGGGAGTGCTGTAGAGGCGGAACTGGAAAAAGATAATCATGTCTTCGGCAATCGTGCCCAAGGATCCGACCAGCCATGGTATCGTCTTGATGATATAGCTCCTGTCCTGGGAGTAGGCGACCAGACTGATGCCGTAAGTGAGGTTTCCCGTCAGCGAGAGCAGAAAGAAGAGAAGGGCGAGTCCTGCAACGTTATTAGCTTTCATGTCTTGCTATCCGTTTCCCTCCTTTTGTTTTGTGGCGAAGTGTCTGTCGTGGACCTACCTTCGCACGACTTCTCCTTGAAGTTTTTGTAGATCTGCGGCAGCCTCGCCAGCAGGTACAGCGCCGCGCTGGCGTATCCCATCGTCATCCCAAACACGTTTGACGCATCTCCGGCCTCGGGGACCTCTGGTGCCGCGTCGCGGTCGCCCCAAGCACCCATGCTGTACGAAACAAAGAACCCAACCGTCCCGACGACGTAGACGGCCGCCAAGCTGAGCGCGTTATGCAGCCACGGGTGCGCGTCCGGCGTGTCGTCCTCGCCGGTGATGCAGCGGGCCAGCGGGTCAAGGTTCGAAACCTCGCGCGCCATGGACGAGTGGCGTCTCTGGGAGCCGGGCAGGCCCGCTAGGCTGGACCTGCGCCGGCGACTGAGCAGCGGCTCCTCCTCGTCCGCCTCTTCCTCTGCAAGCCCCGGGGCGGCGGCTTGTGTCTCGGAGTAGATGCTTGCGCTCAGGCGAGCCTCGCGGCGCGAGTTGAGCGCATTGTAGTACAGGCACTGAGAGATAAGCACGACGTCTGCAAAGGTAAAGTAAACGGCGAGGGCGACGGCCGTTGGGGCGAGTCCTGTCGAAAGGGCGCCTGTTCAATGGTAGGACAATAGTCAGTAAACAGCTGGAAACCTGGTGTCAAAAAAAGGAATGGGAGTGCTGGCGAGGCTCACCTAGCAAATTGGCTGCATCTCCCAACAGCCAGACAATGAGAAAGGCCATGGATAGACCATCGGCGCTCTTTGTCTTGTAATTTGTTATGAGCTGGGGAAGCAAAAGACAGATCCACGCGGTCAGGCTAATGCTCCCAAAGACGCCCGAGATAGCCTCGTTCGCTGGCGGTGTCGCAAGGGTGACCGAAATAGCCCTGGCGCCGGCAACAGCCGACATGACTGACGCCATGTCGTTTCGAGGTTATGGTATGTGTTTCGCCGAGTCCCTAGGTACGTAGGTGCCCGTATAAAATGTATTTGTTGTAGATGTATCGTCCAGATGTTTGTCTCGTTCGCGAGGTTCGGATGCCTGGCTTTGCGGCGAGTGGGACAATGTTCACAGTCGATGTTATACGTGCCAGACGCCCATTGATGGTTTGCTTGTTTGGGTTTCTTGGTTTGCTGTGAGGGGTCAGACGATGGGTTTGAGAGTTTGGTTAAGAAACGTGAGTAACGTCAGGTGCACTTTTTGCGACGATAGCTTATCTGGAGAAATCGACATGATCGACGTAACTACGTAAAGTATCATCGCGATAAGATAAATGCCAACTTTTGTTTTTCTCTTTGTTCTTAAAATGTGGAGACCAAGAAACCAATAGGAGTGAATCTATTGTGTTGGAATGAAAATAAAAGTAGAAATAATTAAAATAAGAAAGCATCTGATTGGATTTCCACGCTCCTTTTGTTGATCACGTGGCAATTTACATTGTCGAGTTTTAAACCATGGGATTTTCTCCAGCCCCTCAACTTCTCGATGCCAGTAAAACAAAACAGCCTTAGGGAAATTAATCACTCCTCCAAAGGTCCAGTCTGTTAATAATATGCACCAAGGGTGCTTAACACAGTGACTAAGGTCACATGCATGTTAGTCCCCCCATAGACACCGACATGCAAAATGCGCGTGCACATGAGATGGCAAAGGGCCCTCAGGGCCTGCCAATGCAAAGCCAAGGCGGTCTTTGTAAGCACTGGTAAGCGAAACGTCAGCTACTCCACGGCGGCTCGCCCCCTCTGTCGGCGCCGCCCACCTAGTCTAGTCTAGTGCTAGTCTAGTGGATCTGCTTCACTGCAACGTCCTCAATGTCCTCCTAACATTTTGCTGCCTCATGGAAACAGATGGCATCATTCCCGCCGGCACTCAAAAGCTCTGTCCCTTAATAAGACCCGAGTGGGTTTTTTGTCACCTTCGGCAAGGAGTCTTGCTCGTCTCTTCTCTACTTGGTCTGTCAAAATAACAAAGGGCCCCGTAAGCATTTGAAAGCAGCCACAGGCCCGCCGCAAGCCATCAACAATATTCTTGGTAACTACTGGCGGCAGCTTCTCGACGACATCTCGAGAAACCGCCCGTCTCGATCCCTTCGTATATGAAGCGCGTCATCACCCTGATTGTCTCGTTCTTGGTCGCTGCCATTTCCATCCTGCTTTACGCAACACCTTCTACCCATTCAACCCTTGTCAACTTGGCATCTCAACCCCATACAACCCTCTTCAAGACGGCAGTATCGTCCATGATCAACGTTACCCGCGCTGCCATGTCCAAGTCAGCCTCTGGCGCCCCCGCGGCTGCCCTCCGCCATGCCAAGATCACTCCGCACAGGTCATCCTCCCGCGGCCACGCCGACCACGGCTGGCTCAACACGTACCACTCCTTCTCCTTTGCCTCGTGGTACGACCCGCGCTTTACCCACTACGGCTCCCTGCGCGTCCTGAACGAGGACCGCGTCAAGCCCAACAGCGGCTTCCCCACCCACCCGCACGCCAACTTTGAAATCTTCAGCTACATCCTCTCGGGCGAGCTCACCCACCGCGACAGCATGCTGCGCAAGGGTCACGAGGGCGACGCCGGCGCCGACAAGTTCTACCGCATGCGCAGGGGCGACGTCCAGTTCACCACCGGCGGCACCGGCATCGCCCACTCCGAGTTCAACGAGCACAACTCGGAGACGGTCCACTTCCTGCAGATCTGGGCCCTGCCGTGGAAGAAGGGCCTCGCGCCCCGCTACCACACCAAAACCTTTCCCGACGAGGAGAAGCGCAAGGATTTTGTCACTATCCTCAGCCCGCTCAAGGCGGGCCCGGACGCCACGGCCGCCGAGGAAAAGGAGGCCGCCCCGTCCGTGGACGGCACCATTCCGATCCACGCCGACTTCGCCATGGGCGCGGCCCTCATCGCACCCGATCAGAGCTTCGTCTGGAAGGTCGGGTCCAAGGGCACGCAGGCCACGAAGCGCAAGGTCTTTGTCCACCTGCCCATGACCAAGGGCGGCAAGGCCAAGGTGCGCCTGGATGGCAGGGACGATGCTATCTTGGAGGAGGGCGACGGCGCGTTTGTCGAGGGGGTCAATGCCGGCGACAAGCTCAGCTTTGAGAGCGTAGGTACCGCCGAGGCCGAGGTTGTTGTGCTGGACACGGAATAGGAGTTTGAACGTGGTGTGCGAATAGGTTATTGAATCGAATTGTATCATGAACTGAGGCTCTCTAAGTGATCTATATTTCTGCTGGCATGTGACATAGTTGTGTCGGTACAGATCCGATCCGAATTCGAAATGTATCACACCCATTTACCGCACAGTCAACCGCAAATTTGAGGTTATCATCCATTCACCACGCACCGATGGGCTCTCTCCCACCATGTGGCTACTGGGCACAAACCCGTACGCATGTTATCCTTGGAGATTAGTCTGGCTATTGATATCTGGTTTGCCGATGCCGCGTGGGTTGCATGTGGCTGATCGCCGCTCCGTGCGACTTTGCCAACGCACGTCTTGCAGTCGGCAATGTATCACAAGTGGAGAGGACGACAGGCGCAAACTTCCTACGTCGAAACAAAAGGGGCAAGTTTCGACGATGCGGCGGCGTTTGGCATGCTCACCTGTGATAGACAGACCAGTGACCCAAGGTCAGGACCACAACTGCCTACATGGCTGCGGTTCGCTGAGATGTTTCTGGCCAACAGCAGTCAGGCGGCTGCCAAAGGAAAAAAAAAGTAAACATGCTGTTCGCTGCTATGTGAAGCTGTCTAGCAAGTCTCTGGTCTCGATGTATAGTATCTTTTCCAAGATTCATCACCAGTTTCTCGTCCCACAAGCCGATGACTTCTGGTACAAGGTTTCCCGCAGTCCGAACAAGCGCTACGCGGCAACAAAGAGGTTACGCACCCTCCAGTCCCTTTTTGTCTGGTTTTTGCAACACGCATTTATATGCCACGGGGTCCTCTCACCGAGATGATGAGATGAACTGGTGAAGCGTGCGGTTTCTGCTGTTGCGCTACCGGTGCAGTTGGTCTGGATCGAGCTGTTATGTCACACTTCGCCAGAGAGTAGCCACTGCATCAGTGTTGAGGGAACGGTCTGCTATCTGCCTTTTTTTTCTCTTCATGCCCTCTCTTGGAAACACCGCTATCCGTCGTCATCGACGACTTCGAGGGGTTGACCACCTTCACCTCGCGCAGCGGACAACAGACAGCCAACAGTCAACTATCCAGTGTATTATCACAAACATACAGCAGCTGCTCTACCTTGGTCAGATTTGACACGGTCCAAGACGAGAACGAGTCAAGGAAAAAAAAAACAAAGACAGTTGCAAATCCCTCCCTACGCTACTCGGCTACGGCCATGGCTGTCGGGCGACCGTCACCACATCGGCTCACCTCGATAATAGCCATTGCAAACGCCCTGCACTGGCCAGTCGGCATGGCCCGCCGCGTACAAGACGAGCAGAGCATGTCGACGGTGACCATTCCCCTGCCCACCAGCAGTAGTCACAGTCAAGCTTCAGCGCCATCAGCAGCAGCAGCAGCAGCTCCGACTACCACAATCACGTCCTCGACAGCACCATCGGCGGCGGCGGCGGCTACCAAGGTCGTAACGGTCGGCAGGGACGGGCGGCGCGCCTTCTCCCCGAACAGAACCAGGGCGTCTGCGGGGGACGTGGTGGAGTTTCACTTTTACCAGGGCAACCACAGCGTCGTCGGGTCGGCGTACATGTTCCCTTGCATCCCCTTTGAGACCACGGGTGCCGGCAGACGGGGGTTCTGGTCTGGGTTCTTTGACAACAAAAGCTCGGTATGTGTTCCTTCCAAGTCACACCCTAATCGGGACATCATTGAAAAGCCCGCAAGCCAGCCTTGAGCCAGTGAGATAGGCAGTTGCTGACGGGGGTTCTGCGTGTTGCCACCAACCAGTCCCCAGCTAAATGGCGCTTCACCCTGCCAGACTCGAGTCCGATGTTCTTCTATTCCTCTGCGCAGGACGACTGCGACAGGTACGGAATGGTGGGGGGCATCAATGTAAGTCAAGCAGGGCCAGTTGTGCAAAGCTGGCTCTTGCTTCCAAGGCCTCTCTAAAACTCACGTTTTGTTTAACTGCGATACTCACGCTCAAATTATCCCCAGATTAGTGAGGAGGAGCTGTACATGCAGCACAGCATGGCTCTGGACTCGCCATACGTCGTCCAGCCAAGCGCCGCGTCGACAACTCCCATTGCAGACGTGCCCTTGTCGCCATCCCCTGGTGATCAACGGGCGACAGATCCGGGAGTGCCGGTCGGCGTCATAATCGGCGCCGTCATCGGTGGGACGGTGATGTCAGCGCTCATCGGCGCCATTCTATACTATTGCGGACGCCGCAGGGGCCGGAAACGCCGACCGGGGGAGCGGCCTGTCCAGACGGAGTCTATATCTCCGATGGCGCGGATGATGGAAGGGGGTGATGGCGGCGTATCGTCGGCCGAAGTAGGCTCGAGCGCCGGGAGCGCGGGCCGACAGTACCGCCAACTGCACGGAGACGGCCGCACCGCCTCGTCCCTGACCTACATGCCCACCGCGGGCGGCACAGCAGCGAGCAGGGGCCGGGGCGCAAGCAGCCAGGAGTGCGAGAGGTGCAGCCACGGCGCCGCCGACGAGTGGAAACGGGACGACGGCCGCAGCAGCAGCAGCAGCCCAGCCAACGACGACCTGCACGTCCACGCCCACAGCCCACCGCCGCCTCCGCATCGTCCCCGCGCCGCAGCGCCGGCCCCGCCGCCAATCCTGGACGGCGACACCATCTACGTGCCCGTGCGCCGCAGCGCCATCGTATCGGCGGAGTACGCCATGGTCCCGCCTACGGGCTGCTACACGACGCCTCCGGGGTCGCCGCCGCCGCCGCCGCAGTCGGCAAACGCCTCTGTCAACGCGGCGGCGCAGATGCACCACCGGCGGTGGCTGGCGGAGCAGCAGCGGCAAATCGACGCCAGCGACGCCGAGAGCGGCGTCTTTGGCGTCGGCGGCGGCAGGAGGTTCCCCAGCCCTGCACCGCCGCCGCCGCCGCCGCCACCCGACAAGGTGCCGACGGTGAGTGGTGCGGTGGTCCGGTACGGTGCGCCAGAGTCTCCGCTGCCCCCGTTGCCCAATGCGGCAACTGCAGGGCCCGGGGAGGAAACCTGGTAGTCTGGGCCATTATGCAGGCGCGGCTACGGGTGCGGGCGGTACGTCTACGGGCCCAGGACATGCTTGACAGAACTTTGGCATCGGGGCTTGTTGCGCTGGCTTGGCCCCGGCCTCTTGGGTTGGGTCAGGGCGAGTCCGCTTCGGGAGGTGAGCGTTTGTAGGTCCGACGGACCGTGGAACTGCTAGCGAACCCCTTCCCGGAAGATTCTAGTAAGGAAACAAGCACGTTTGAGGACTATTCAGGGTATTGCCTAGAGCTTTGTACTGCTTCAGCGTCGTCGCGTCTTGCCTGGTATCAAGAATAGCCGCCGGTTTGACCGAGGCCGCCGAATGGATATGATTATCGTGAGTTTGTACCATAGGACTGTCAGTGAATTCTTTTTTTCCTCGT
>JASAOQ010003667.1:0-18705 GCA_031306065.1 Pseudopyricularia cyperi | reverse complement strand
ACCCAGCCCAGCCCAGCCCAGTCCCAGTGCAAATCAGACCCGTCAGTTGCTGAGCCGAAAGGGGGGGAAAATAAACAAAACATCAAATCTTTCTGGTCCCCGGATCTTGTCCCGTGGGACCGGGGGGGAAAACTGGGACCCCCCAAGCAGGTTTCCCGGATCCGTCACCTCCCCATAACGTACCTTTTGCTGAGCCGCCCTTCACCGCTTCTTGCACCCGTTTCGCCCGCTGCAATCCCCGAGAGATATCGCGAACGACCCGGGGTTGTTTGCGTGTGTTGTGTGTGGGTTTGTGTGTGGACATCTGGTGGTAGATAGCTGTTTCAGTCAGTACTCGGGCTATCTTCTGCAGCCTGCCCAGCACCAAAGGGAAACGCGCCTCTCGAGGTGAAGTCGGCCTCTTGGCCCGTCTCGTCGTCTTGGAAGAAAAGTAGGGTTCTCTCTGCAAGGAGCGCAGCCCGCCTTGCCGGTTCATATATGAGATCATCTCGGGCCACCTGCATCAAACCTGCATACATCCTGCCAGACGGCGTCGTCATGCTTTGATTCGAGCTCAAGTCCAGCCACTCATCCGCGCACTCCCACCCATTCAGCCTTGAGCCTCAAAAATCACCACAGGGCGCTTTTGCCTTGCCTTTGGTGTTGCAACATCCACTTCGACGGTAATCCTTGTCGACACCTAAACATCAACTGGACGTCACCATCTCCTCACAAAAACGCGTTCAAGAACCGTCCCGACACGGCCGCCCCGAACGGCCACTTGCCATTGGGCCCTCCGAGTCGGCCTCCTTTTCTCCACATTTTGGCGGCCTCTGTTTTTGGTGTCCCGGATTGCGAATTGGCCACCGTTGCGCCAATAAAGGCAGTCCTTTACTGCCTTGGTTGGCCGGTTTTGAGAACAAAAGGCCGCCTCTGCGCGTGTTGCGCGCGTCCGCAAACTGGGGCCGAGCTTGTCAGATCACGGTCACTGTCCCTGTGTTGACGTGCCATCAACCCGGATTGGGAACGCAGGTCGAGGACAGCCTTTCCAGCAGCCATCAACAACCTAATATTCCACAAAATCACAAAATCCCGACAAACAGACTATTGTGATATGACTTGTGCCCGGGAGCTACTTGGTCTGTTGTTTTTTTCGCTTGGGAACTTGGGCCTGTGCGTCGTTTCGAGGCCGTGGTGCTATCGGTCAATTTCACGGCACCGGACGCTGCTGCGCCGTACAACGCGCTACTTCGACGCCCAACCATTCGTCCTCTGCTCGCCTTCAAATCGGCAGGTAGGCTCTTGCTTACCGCTTGGGAGGACACATCAACCTTCACTGGCTGGCACGGGACCGCGCCATCGCCCACTCGGTGCATCGGCGCACACACACGGGTTATAACCCAAGACCACGGAGGAAGCGCGGCCTCCGAGGTACGTCCAAAAGCCTCGTTTGGTCGGCAAACGACGGCGCGAAGAACGAGACTTGGGCTCTCCGCCGACTGCACATACTAGACCCGCAAACAGTCGTCCCACCGGCAGAGGACACAGCCCGACTGATGGCGTCCTCCGAGGTAGATCAAAAGTTCCTCGGCAAGTTTGCCAAGACAGTCGAGCCCGAGAACCCTCTGCTGGCGTCGATGCTCTTCAAGATACTGGGCCTCTCAATAGGCCTCTCGCAGCAGCTGGTCAAGGCCCGGAAGCAGAGGCGGCTCGAGACGTCGCGCGGCACCGAGACGCCCTCGTTGGATCTCTACTTCCACATAATATGGCTGTCAAATCAGGGCCTCGTCATGCTCGAGCAGTACGTCCTGCCGCTGGTGGGCCACTACGTCGAGCTGAAGGTGCTCGCCTACAAGCTCCGGGCCTCCTTCTACCACATCTTTGTCCTCTTCCACAACCAGCCGCCGGTCTCGGCCATGAGCGCCTCCTCGCCCGAGATCCAGAGCCTATCCAATGGGTCGTCCCGGCCCGGCAAGGGCAAGGCCCCCGCCACAGTCGATCACGGCCAACAACAAATGGGCGACAGGGCCGTGTTGCAACAACACGCCTCCCAGCAACTACCGGACGGGGGCCCAGTCGGCGGCGGCGCGACAGTGAGACCACCGCCCGGGTTTGCGCCCGAGGCTCCAGCGTCGTTCCTCCTCCCCGCCGGCAACTTCCTGCCAGTGGCGCACACCTACTTCAAGCAGGCCGTTTCGATGGCCGAGGAGCTCCTCTGGGGCTCGCACTCGCTGCGGCTGTCGGTCAAGACCGAGTACGCCGCGTTCCTGTACGAGTGCATGCACGACGGTCCCGGCAGCCGGAAGCTGGCCAAGGACACCATCACCGAGGTGTACGAGGCGGCCGAGGGCATCGATAACGACATGTTCAACGATGCGTGCGAGCTAGTCACCGTGCTCGGGCGCATGATGAAGCGCGGCCTGTCTCCGTCGCTGGCGAGCCCCGTCGAGGATCCCGGCAGGGCCGCCGGTGCTGTTGCGAATAGCAACAACAACAACACTGTGATTTCTCCGTCGTCGCAACAGCAGCAGCAGCATCAGCCCAAGACACAGCTCCCGTCCTTTACGACGCATGCCTCACCGAACATCGTGGCACAGTCGTCGATGCCGCCGCCACAAATACCGCACGCTACAACAACAGCGCCTCCCGCATCGATACCGCCGCAGAACACCGGCGTTCCTCCGGGGTTTATATAATGGGAGTGGTTTCCAAATATTCCCCCCTATTTTTCTCCTTCTCTAGACTTTTTTTTTCTCCAGTCAACCAGCCAAGGTCCCCGTCCTTGCCAATCTCCTCGCGTTTCTTTTTGTACATAATGTCTCTTTGTATATGAAACCATGACACCCCTCCCCTTAGTATGGACTCGACAGGGCCACGTATTTTCTCTCTTTCTTTTCTAATCTCAATCGAGAGAGGCGAGAACGTAGAACGAGGGAGACTTGGTTAAAGAATGAATCAGGAGGGCGGGTCTTGCATATTTCTATCTAGCGTGATTATTCTTCTTTTCCTTGCTCCTTTTTTTTTTTTTCTTCTTTTTTTTTAGTTTCCATTCGTCTCATTTTCATTTTGGTGTATCCTCGTTTGCGTTGTACAATACCCTCCTGCCATGTCTGGCCGGCTTTTACGAGCATACTTTTTGCGAGAGCCAGCTTCTCTGGTCTCATGGGCCTTCAAGGTAGCCTAATTATTATAATTTATTTCCTCAATTTTATTTTCTCTCTTTTCTTTTCAGATGTTACGTCGAGGGCATCATCCGTACTTTCTAGACACTGTTAGTCTGGAGTGGACAAGCTCCGTGGAGTTGCGCAGTGACCAAGTTTACATACAGCCCATGTATCTCGGTAGTTGTCTACTCCCCCACGGTAAATTCTGCCCAAGCGGATTTGCCCCTTTTTTTTTCTTATCACAACACTACCAAACACAGTCAAAGGCAAAAGAAATACAGGAACCGTCACAATCAGTCCCAGTACTTGATAACCCCCGACGCGCCTCCGCTGGCGAGCTTGCTAGTCTCCTGCGGATGCCACCTGACGCAGCCGACCTGTCCCTCCTCGGCCTCGATCTTGTGGAACATCTTGCAGCTTTTCCAGTCCCAAAACACGACGTAACCCCCCGTGTCCCCGCTGGCCAGGAACTGCCCGTCCGGGCTGATGTCGACGTCGACCCCGCTCCCGGCGTTGTTGTGTCCCCTGTAGCTCTTCTTCCTGTTCTGGCGGAACTTGTCGTTGCTCGAGTACACGACGACCTGGTTGTCCGAGCTCTGGTACGCGACGTACTTGCCCGACGGGTGCGGCGCCGCCCTCGTCATGGCGAACAGGTAGGGCTCCGCCACGTACTTGATCGGCACGCCGAAGCCGTACTCCCACGCGCGCAGGGTCCGGTCGTCCGACGTCGTTATGAACCGCCGGCCCCTGTCGCAAAAGGTTATCGTGTTGACGGGTCCGAGGTGGTGGTCGTACTCCTGCACCGTCTCGTTGCCCGCGCGCGTGTCGAACTGGACGATCTTGTTGTCCGACATGCCCGCCAAGAACTCGTGGCCCAGCTCCGACGTCGGGTTGAAGCGGACCACGTGCGGCGTCTTGCCCGTCGTGAACTTGGCGATGCACTTGCCCGTCTCCGTGTCCCAGAGCTTCATCATGCGGTCAAACGAGGCCGATAAGAACCTGTCGCCCGAGCTGTTGAAGGTCGTGTCTGATATCGACTTTGTGTGGCCGGAAAAGGTCCGCAGCAGCTCCCGGTCGTGGTACACGTCCCATATCTTGACGGTCGAGTCCGCGCTGCCCGAGAGCAGAAGATGGCCCGAGCTGGGGAAGAAGTTGAGCGAGGTGATGGCTTTGGTGTGGTGCTTCCATTGGTGCACCAGTTTCTTCGGTATGTAGTTTGTAGTGCTCCCGGGCTCTTTCCGCAGATCGATATCCAGATCTTGCGGTACCTGTTGTGGTGGTTGCAGTGGACCGTCAGTATGGAGAAAAAAAAAAAAAAAAACCGAAGATCGGGCGGCGCGCGCGACGCCGCAGCATGTTGTGGCTTGTAAGAGTCCCGGAAACACTTACGTGCATATATGTCCTCCCCTGGTAATCGCGCAGCTCCGAGCCGTGGAAAGTCGTCGTCTCGGCCCCGTGCTCCTCCGCCTGCTGCCGCCTCGCCAACGCCTCCGCCGGCGCCTGCACCACCGCGCCGCTCTCCACCACGTCCTCGTCCTCGTCCTCGTCCACCTCGACAATCTCATACTCCTCATCGCTGCCGAGCTCGACCCCGTCCTCCTCGACCTCGCGCGCCGCCGCCTGCCGAGACTTGTACGCCGCCCAGGGACCCCTGTACTCGCCGTCGCCCTCGGCCACCAGCGCGCTCCCCTTGCCCTCCCGCGTGCTCCGTATCCTGGCCGCCTCGGCCTTGACCTGCTCCCCTGACTGGAACTCGCGCTCGGGCCCGCCGCGGCGCTCCACGGCGCGGTGCTTGCTGCGGAACGTGTGCTCCGACACAAACGTCTCCTCGGCGTAGCCCGTGAGGACGTTCTTCTTGCGCTTCTGCACCGCGGTCGTCCCCGGCGCACCCGACGCGTCCAAGGAGGATGAGTCGTCGCGGAAGGGGTTGGCCGGTCCCAAGCGCACCCGCGACAGGTCCTCGCCCGTGTACTGCGTCAGCTCGTGGGCCGGCTCGGCCGTGTCGCGCACCACGAGGGCGTCCGTGGGGACCATGTTGGGGGCGTACTCCCCGAAGCCGGACATGGTGTCGTCGGGGATTTTTGTTTTCGATTGGGTCGGATATGATTCGATGCTCTTGGGGTTGTGTTCGGTGTTTCGGAAAGTCCTAGCAAGGGCGATATCGACTTTGTTGATGATGAGTTAGTTGCACATCTTTGTTTCCTAGTCCTCTGTTGCCGACTTTGAGAATTGGAGTAATCAGTTGCAATGCTGCTTGAAATTAAAGTGGGCCGTGTATGCCAAGCCATCAGCCCTCTTTCTCGCATTGTCGAGGTACTACCATCAAATTACGAACGCCTATCTCGAAGAGCAGCAAGTTCTCAGAGTCAAATAGCCAGTGACGTGGTAAATATGGCCGACCTGATGGCAAGATAGGTAGATACCTAGATATATAACTGCCCGGCAACGAGTTAGGAGGCCCTGGTTGAGGGGCTACCATAACCGTTACTGCATCCACAACTTCATCCGATCGCTTTGAACTATTCATTAGCATTTATAAGAAAACCATACCAAACACCTCTACACAAATAAACCAGGTATAGCCACCCAGGATCAAGCCATATCGTAAACATCCATGCCCAGGGCCTGACAGAAACCAACCAACACACCGTGATGACGCTGGGTATAAACATCGTAAAAGTTCCCCCTTAGCCTCCATTTGACGCCGGCACCCAAGTTTCCTTAGCATTGAAACGCTTCCGTGACAACTCTGCCAATAAAAGGTGTCCTGGGAAGACCGTAAAAGAACAGAGTAGGGGTTTTGTACCCTTGGTGTTCTAACCTCGAATCCAGTCATAAAATTCTACCTCCTTCCCCCCAAAATCGTCCCGTCTGCGCCTCCCCTTGCCATTCCGTGAAAGCAGCCCAGATCTGACGGGCGACCAAAAGCAGCGAAACCAATAGCATCGCGCAGAGCAGGACGGCACAGTGAAGTACAACATCCAACAAAAATAGTAATAACCGGCGCTATCGAGGCGCTATAAGCCGTCGCGGTGTAGAGGGACCACTGCGTGGGCGGGGTTGGCGGCATTTAGTGCGATTCGTCCTTGATGAGCGCAACAATCATGCTGTAAAGGTAGAAGAAGAACATGATCAGGTGAAAGCCAAGCTTGACAAAGGACTCCTTCTTGTGCACGTTGAGCTTCCTGAAGATTTCGGTGGCATCCAGAAGATGCGCGTTGTCGACGATTCTACGATGGAGGACGTTAGCAACCATAGGTATACAAGCACCGCGCTGGGGGGCAGCCAGCCATAGCTGCCCTTAGTTTTCTCTTTGGGTCAAACGTACTTCTTGATGTTCCAGCCGAGAAGCGGCAGGTTCAGGATGAGTGGCAGCCAGTATCCGTTGATAAGGAAGATAAAGGTCAAGAATCCGTGCACGGCGGCCTCGGGGATTATGTACGTGTTAAGCCGGTTGCAGAGGTCGATGGGGTTGATGTAGTCGCTATGATTAAAGGGCGTGCAACGGTCAGCAACTGCGTTTTCGGAAGGAAAAGGGAGGGCCCGCCTTGACAAAGGAGGATGCGCGATTATATGCGCCACTTTGAGACGAGATAACGGCACAAAACGTCCACGTACCATTCCAAATCGCTGTACATGATGGTGAAGAAGACCTGGAGGAACAAGTTCACGGCGTTCACCAACACAGCAAACAGGTACAGCCACGCTTCCCCGGACATTGCGGCGGTTGTGTACGTGTGCGCGGGCTAGACAAGGGGGCAACTGAGCTGGGGAGGCCAGGAAGATGAGCAAAAGCTGTCGAGAGTGAGCTTTGGGAGCGGTCGCTCGAAAGAAAGTCGGCGCGGAACTGTCCCGGAGTTTGGAGGCTGTCTATCACAAGCGAGGGCGGGCAAGGAGCGCGCGCAAATTTGCGAGGTAGGTAGTGGTGACGTCGGGGTGGAGGAAGGATTAGGTGGCCAGGTTTCTCCTGTTGACGTAAATGCGAGGTTTGACGGGTTAGCTAGCTGAGCATGTCGTCTTCGAAGCTTGAGCCCTTGGGAAGAGCGAATATGGGCACAGTAGGTAGGGAAGAGAGCAACCTTACCGTGTTGGTCGCTGGTTTGAGTGTATTTGTCCTGGATCGGGCAGAGCAATGTAATTGCGGCCGTTCCAACGACGCACAAATTGATCAATGTTTCTTGCCGAGCGTTGAGATGAAAGAGGGGTGGTCCAAGCTCCACCAGTTGGCGAGGTTGGGTGGTGGAGGTGGCTGGCTGCTAACTAATTACTATGTAGACAAGCCATACTGGGGGCTACCCTGCACCTAGCGGGCCACAATCCAATGCCCCGCCAGCCCAGCCCATCCCAGCCTCACCTTGCGGCCTGCGCTTCTCCATCACATCATCAACACTTGGGGAATACATCATCATCATCATCATAGAGCGGATATCACAGCTATACTACCTAGGCAGATAATCTCTACTAACCACCCGCCTATACAATATTGTCATCCACTAGCTTCATCCGCGAGATCACGCCCTCGAAACCCCCACCTCCAATCGTCGCCAGCGGCGCCTCAAACGCCATCTTCTCCCACACAAACCTCTCGCCGTTCCATCCAATGATTGTTAGGAACTCCATCGGCCCTGTCGGTGCCGTTGTGCCACCGCTGCTGGCGCTGACATCCAAGTATGTCCGGTCCCCGACCGCCTTGAGAGTTGCATTTACCCATTCTCCAACGGGGAACGTGTAGTTGAGCGCGTAGACGCTCTCACCCGAGAACATCATGACGCGGTCCACCGTGCCGTTACCGTACCACAGCGCGCTGTCGGGACCCGTCAGGATCGGTCCCTTGGCATCCGACGTCGGCTTGATCGACAGGGAGAGCGTGTAGTTGCGCCCCTTGGACGACACCGGCGTCTTCGCGTTGCACAACGCGTCTAGGACCAGCCCTTCCTCGTTGCTGACGCACGTCGTGGTGGCATGGTAACCGTTGCCAGACCCGTCCTGGACTTGGCCGTCGCCGTCCTGTCCGCTTGTGAAGTCATATTCGAGAATGATGGGTCCCTGAGACGCGATCCTGCGTTCGAGATTCTGCTCTGGAATAAAGGGCTGCAGTGCTGTAAAAAGTGCTGGGTACTCTTCCTCGGTCACTTCGCCGCCCCACTGCTTGTCAGCCAGCGCTGGTAGCCCGTTTCGCCAAGACCAGTAGGTCTCGAGCACCGTCGTCGAGTTCGGCCCGTAGTCGTTCCACAGCGGCGCAATATGCCCTTCAATCTTGGGCTCGTCCCGCGGAATGTTGAACGATGCATTGTTCGGGTCGAATATGTTGGGCGCGAAGCCGCCGCCGCCTGGTGTGCCGTGGAAGATGAATTCCTGGTTGAGTTCCTGGGGATATGGCTCAGACCACTTGCCCACGATGTACACTCTGTCCCCCGAGTTCATGACACTGTATCCATTAGGGAGCCAGTCAACGGCAGGTTCGGCCTCCCAAGGAGCCCAATGTTGAACTGAGACACTCGTGTCGACGTGGCCTCCCTTGCGCGGAGGAAACGTTCCCCAAACGCGCACCTTCTTCCCAGAAGTGCTCACGATAAAGTCGTTCATCTCGTTGACGAAGCGTGTATATTCCTCGGCCAGGGCGCTGTTGGATTTCAAAATATCAACAGCCAATTCGGTGAACTACCCAACGTCAGGTATAGGCTCAGGACTCACGAGGGTTCGAGCGACTCATCCCTGTACTCATCGGCACCGATGGATACGACCTTGCTTTGGAACCAAGGCAGGAACACGCGCCATATTTCTTTGACGGTAGGAATCGTGTCCGGGTGCGAAATATTTAGCAGGCTATAGTCGGACGACATGCCTATCTCGGGCTTCCACTGCGAGATGACGAGCGCGTGCCCCGGCGTCTCAATCTCGGGCAGGATGGTGACGCCCCTGGCTGCGCACTTGGTCTGGATCTCGTCAAACACTTCGCGGGTATAAGACTCGTTGCGACGCCTGTTGAGGCCCTTCACGGCCGGATCGTCCGAGTCTAGCCGGAATGCAGCGTACAGCTCCATCTGGCGCTCATATGTGTATTTACGCGCATTGTTCCATAGGTTGTCCGACAGGTGCAGCTGGAATGTGTTTTGCTTGAAAAAGGACATGTAGGAGCACATCTCGATTAGGAAATCGGCAGGGTAGTAGTGCCTGGCCGCATCGATCTAAGGGAAACCCGTCAGCCCGCCATGTTTTCGCTACCGATGGCTGCTTTCCCGGGCTCTTACCATCATGCCCCGACTGTTCCACCCTGGACTGTCGACGGCGCGCCCAAGAGGCAGAGAGCCCCCGCCGAGCAGTGCCTGCTGCACCAGAGTCCGGGTTCCCCACCAGACGCCCAGAGGGCTTGCGCCTGTGATTGTGACGCTGTTGCCTTTCGTCTCCAGCGTGTAGCCCTCCGAGGTCTCGCGGCCCGCAACATCTAGGTAGTCACCGGTCTCGCCGAGGGTCAAGAAGATGGCATTGGGGCTCGCGTTTGTGCCGCGCGCAACTGAGATGTCGTAATCGAATACCGACTTGAAATCGGCAGCAAAGGTCTTTGCGAAGTCTTCCAGGGTCGGCGGGATCAGAGTTGAGCCTTTGGTGTCCCTAGCGTCGGCGTGCGACTCATCGACGACAATGGTCTTAAACCCCTTCAAGTCCAAGATGCCATCTCCGCTCTGAACAAAGGGGGTTGTCGGTATTCCGGGGAAGGCAATGGCCAAGTTTGCCGCGGCCAGAGCCAGGACAACAGCTTCGGGCGAACGCATTGCGGAATGGGAGACTTAGTGCTGTTTCTCTGTGCGGCGACCTTGCTTGCCCTCTCTTCTCACGCGGACACGTCGACTTAGCAGCGCATCGTGGCAGATATTAGTCGATCGTCCACAACTCCTCGGTCGATCTCGGACATGAACCGATGGCCAATTGCGACCCTTCCCCGCATTGCATTATTGTTGTTTTTGGTTTTCGCTTGGAAGCGTCTCATACGCGACGTCACGGGCCATGGTTCGCCTGATATCTTATCCCCTGCTGCATCTTCCCCCTCAGTTCTGAGCTGCCAATCTGCTATGTATCTTAGCAACCGACGGTTGCATTTCGGGCCCTTTTCACGACGGCCTGCTGGATCCGGACCTGATGTGCATGTTGGCACGTTGATTCTGCACCGGACAAATTGATAACACAGATCCACTTGTGCAGGCCAAGATGGGCAGGTGAAACGTTGCACTCGGTGGCAACAAAACAAAATGGCTTTCTTCGGCAACCATTGCAGTATGTAAACAACTCGGCTTTCCAACCCGGCATAGCCCCCACACGCAGGCATCGTCACTTGGCCGTTTGACAGGTGCGCCCGTCGATATTGAGCCTCCATCGTTCTTATTCAGATGAGTCTTTGGAGCGCATCGAATCGATACTGTCACGTAAGTGACGTCATACCATGGCGGCTTGTCCAATCTTTCCATATACAACATCAACGACCCGGCGATGTCTGTCCAGAACTCGGTCCGGCTGAGGAGCTTCGAGGGCACGGGACGGGCCTAACCTTGCAGCGGCCTGCCTACCAAAGTCAACTCCATGCAACTTTACCGCACGCTTGAAATCTTGAGTATATTTTGTCGACTGTGGCCGCGGAAGTCGATGCAAAGGCGCTTTGTGGATCGATACACCAGACGGTTGCTTATTTTCACGTTCGCTCAGCATCGCTGCCGGCTGTATATCCACGCGCAACACCGCTCCGTCCTTCCTCCACAACGGTACCTCTTTGGTCGGCATCAAAGTCGCTACCAAGACCTGTCCAAGTCCTCTGAGAGCGCAGAAACTCCGCACCGGGGCTGATTACCCCATTGATGGTTGCTAGCTCGGCCTTTGGCCGCAATGCCAATGGTCCAGACGCAGATTCGCGACCCGAAGCCTCGGTCCCTGCTCCCGCATTTGCTGAACGCTGGCCACGCATCGGGCGGCTCCGGCTCACCAGTTTTCCCGTCCTGAGGTCAAACTCTGGTGGTGCGGACTCGTCCTCGTCATCCTCCGCTTCCGCAAATGCCGGTGCACCGGGATCGGCCGACAATTTTACTGTCTCTGAATCTTCTTGTGGTTCCTTGACGGCTTCGATCCCACCCCACCATGTCCCACCCCATACCCTTTCTTCATCTCTCATCAGGGCTACCTCAAGCTCGAAGGGTGTAATGGCGGGCCTGTAGAAGGCGGCATCGTCCTCAACCAGGCTGCTTTCCCAGCAACCCACCACAACCCAACCGTCGATTTCGGCAAAGTTGGCGAGTTTGGCCGGGTTGAGTTTTCCGACGACGACAGTGTAGCTCTTCTTCCCCGCAGCGGCGATCTGCTTACGGATAGCGTCGAGCGAGGACAGGTAATTCGCGACGGACAGCGTATTGACCAAAATGCCAATGATGCCGGCAGTTGATAGTGTCAGCAGCTTGGCGTACCGTCGTCCGAGCAGACGGCGGGAGAACTGGGCCACAGATGGCGCGTCCGACAGATGCGACGATGCAGATGAGGTGGTGTTTGGGGTCGGGAAGATGCGAAGGGATTGGACTCGCGATGAGAGGGCTAGGAGTAGTGATGTTGGGGGCGCCGATATGTGGAAGACATGGTACTGGCTCATGTCTGCTTCTGACGGTCCCTCAAAGTCGACAGCGTTTCCGGAGGCGTCTTTGGCGGTCCTGTTGGGCAATTTGCCGAATGGGAGATGCACGACCGAGGTTGACAGCAGGCCGGTGTAACCGCGCGATCTGATGTCAGATGCAAGTGCATCAAGGTGGTCCTGATAAGTGACATCGGCCATGAGAACCACCTTACTGTCCTTTTCCGGGAATTCCTGGACAAACTGGTCAATGACGGCGTCGCGATCAAGGCGGTGCTTGGTGAAGACGTATATGACTGGCAGCCTGGAGGTGGGAGACAGGCAGGAACGGCCATAGTGGACCAAGACGTCGGCGTCGACGTGCTCGGCGGCAATCTCATCGACGCAGCAGGCGCTGTAGGACGTGTCGGCAAGGATGTATATCCTCTGCCTGTGAGGATTCGCGACCGTGGGCGGCGAAGCCTTTGCTGACGAGGCATGCGCAGCTGCTGGAGTCTGGCTGGACATGTCAACAGGAGCGCCTGGGGCCGCGGGTGCATCCGACTGGGCGGCGCTGGAACCCCGCAGGGCAGCCAGGGCGTCTTCCAAAAGGGCCGCTACTGCAGGGGCATCGGGAAGCATGTGGTCAGGAAACTGCAGGGCGATACGACGCCGTCCGCCATCATGCAGCTCCCGCGCAGTGCGGTCGACCTCGTAGACGGCGGCCAGGCCTTTGGCGTTCTGGTGTGGCTCCTGGCCATTGTCACGGGAAGCGGCGGCGGTGGCGGCGTCAGGGAGGTGCTCGAACAGGTGCTCCGCTGGCGTCGACAAGGCTGGCGCAACGGTGGGTTGGGCTGCTGCCATTGCGGGCGGCATCCGTCCAAGGTTTGATCCTTGAGGAAGGGGGCTTGGATCGTGGGAGGTAAACCAGGCAGCCTCTATTGGTCCAATACCGAGCCATCCAATATCTCACTTGGGAAGACTTGGTAGAGTTACCTGATACCTGGGCTAGGATAGTGTGATGATGTTGCTTGCGATAGAGGCTTTAGGCAACCCTCTTTTGAGAAATTTCCAGGTGGGGGCGGGTCTAATTCGCGATGGAGTTTTGGCTGCAGTATAATGTAATAGCTGGAGACCCGTAGCTTACGCAGGAAGTATTGCTATTGGTACATGCAAATCCATGCCCCAGTGCTTACCAACCCTGCCAAGCTCCAAGCGCGTTAGATTATAATACTGAGTAGCATTCAGCATGAGGCGTAAAGGTGAGTATCGGGATGAAGCGTCAACAACGGTAAAAACGGTTTTGGAGGAGATGGCGTCCCGTCCCATAGGGCGGCTCGGGCGGGCACATTTGACAAGGTACATCTCACGTGGATATTTATGCGGGGCAATGTCCCACTTGTCTTTTTCCCAAGTGCGAGAAGCGACGACCCGATCCTATGCCATTGGCCCATTGGTGCAGTTGGATGTCGTCCGCAGGAGGCTAGAACGCTTCCAGACTAAGTCCGTTAAAGCCGGTAGGCACCAACTTACCTGAAATGGGTCTTGCCGCTGCTCACGTTAACGCCAATGCGTGGAACACTATCGTCTTGTCTCCTCTCCTTCTCACCTACATGTTTTGGACCCTGCTCTGGTTGCAGCATCATAGATTAGCTGCCATTCTGATTCATAATACAATGTCCTTGAAACTTTTTGATATGCGTGCCTGATTGGTCGGGACGACGGCCGTCCATCGCGGCCCATCTGGAGCCAACAACTGGCACCGTCGCAGCCCGTGAACCACCATTTCTTGGTGCCATCGAATGACTTGATCTAGACTGATTATAATAGGATTCACCTTTGACTATGCTCTCTACTGCGCTGTATTTCAAACCGGATGGAGCTGGGGACTCTGCATCTCTGCTGGGCATTCATACATACCTATCCTTGGTATATCTATCCGGATAACCATCTACCTACCTTACCTATCTATCTTACCCAGGTCAGAGAGGTTGGCGAATCATGCATTTCATCATCACCTGGTCTGCTCAAATCGCATAAACCCCGACCGCCTGTCCGGTTTACTTTGGGTCCAATGCGATTTACATGAGTATCGATCGACTTGGTGTGGGAAATCGGAAACACCACAAACACGGTATGTCTTGTGCCGCCACCATGGACGCTACAGAAAACCGTCAACCGGACTGCAAGTCACGGAAATCAAATCAACGATCTCGCACTGGCTGCAGGACGTGTCGCTCCCGAAAGGTCAAGTGTGACGAACACCCCGGCGGCTGCAAGAACTGCGAGCGACTCGACCTGATATGCCCCAACTCGGATCCATATCTCGAAAGGTCCTCCGCCAGCGAGGACGGCAACAGCCTATTGCCTGGTCTGCGGTCCCTGAATAGCACCAAGAGATCGAGAACCTACCGGTCTTGCGGGGCATGTCGCGGTTCCAAGAGCAGATGCTCCGGGGACCGGCCCGAATGCGAACGCTGCCGCCAGCGAGGCGTCGAATGCGTCTACGAGGGCAAGCAGGTGCCCGACTGGGTTGAGCTGTCGTCAACCATCAGGGCCAGGAAGAAGAAAGACAGCCACTCGCCGTCCAGGCGACACAGTCCGTCCAACTCAGGCCATACCAGCCCCCTCCTGGCGGCTCCCAACTTGCCCGATTTCGAGGGCTCCGATATGGTGTCATGCTCCAGCCAGGAAGAGTGCCTCAGCACCGACTTGACATGGTGAGAATGCGTCTTTTGTTACATTATTGAATTTTGCCTTGATCTCCACTAATATAGAAATACTTTGATAGGCTGCTCGCCGTGAACCTTCCGCGCCAAAAACCCCGCCTCATAGCGCTGCTCGACCAATTCTTCGCCAACGTCCACAGCTTGCGCTGCCTCTGCTTCATCCACAGGGCAACTCTCATGCAACAACTGGAGATCAGAATTCGCCGTGGACTCTCGGAAGATGTCCTTTTGCTTGCACTGAGTGCACTCGGAGCAAAGTAAGAATATCCCGTGGACAATCTGTCATTTCTGAAATGGGAACACATTTGTTAAGACTTGGGAATAGATTCCTTGCCCTGAAGCATGCCAGTGGCCTCGTGCTGGCCTCTGGATTTGCCTTGAAATGTGGCGCCCAGTGGGCCAAGAGAGCGCAGACTCTACTCTTAGCCAGGCTTAGCCGCGTCTCTACTGAGAGATTAATGGTACGAAATTTGAGGACAGTCAACCTTTGTTCGTAAGCCAAAATCAGAACTAATACATGTTACTCTAGTCGGCGGTACTGCTTCACGAATATGAGATGGGTGCCGGAAACCACGCGTCTGCTTTCATGCTGAGCGGTCTGTGTGTCAGACTTTGTCAGTCGCTCGGCATCAACTCGGAAATGTCGAGCGATCTGTCTTGCGAATCCCCAAAGCTATCTCCCTCAATGCGAGAGTCCCAGCGGCGATTGGCTTGGGGTGCGTGGGCTGTAGAGGCCTTCTCGTGCGGCGAAGGGGACGGTAGCTCGCTCCTCGATGACAGTGACATACAGCTCCAGCTCCCCTGCAACGAGAGGAACTTCTTTCTGCAGCTTCCCAGCATCACCGAAGTTTTGCAGCCGTGGAAGATGCTACCTTTTGTCCCGCCAGGGACTCGACCTGAAGTGCCGGACCTGCCTGCGCAATTCATACGCCTCATGTGCCTTCGAAAGGAGGTTTTGAAGTAAGTGGCCTCTGACAAGGGGACACGGACAGCTTAGAGACTGACAAAGTTGCAGAAACATGCGGCAGCAGGAATCGGGCTTGACACACCATCAAATCGAAACAATGCTTGCGGCCCTGCAAACTTGGCATGACAGCCTACCGCCGACCATGCAGTTTACCGAGACAGCAATGCGCATGCGCAAAAAGACTGGGCAACTTGGCGGCCTGGTATCTGTTCACGTCCTCTACCACCGCACAGCTAGCGAGCTCTGCCGAGCCAGTGCAGCTGCTGCAGATTCCATGACTCACGCTATGGGGCTGACACAGAGATATCGGGGAGTGTCTGTCAAGCACGCCTCTGCGATCCCGCTAATTCTCGAAGAGGCTCTGGACCACGGAAATGAAGCAATTGCAGACTCTTGGCTCGCATCGGCAGCCCACAACTCGTCGATGGTTTTGGCGCAGCTCGTTGAGACAGAGGCCAGCTTCCCGGCGATGAATTTTGAACGACCGGTTGAGGATCTGATGCGCCTCAATCTCAAGGCGCTGAAGAAGATGAAGCTTGTCCACACGCTGGCGGACGAACTAGTGAGTTTGGAGGCGTCTCTTGCTCGGGAGCTAGTTTAGCTTGTCTGTGCTAATCCATGACTATCCGTACAGCATGACTCCGTCGAGGTGTTGATGGGGGAAGTTAGGCATTTGAAGGCCATCAGGATAACGGATTCGACATCAGGTTCTTGGGGCTCACCTGCCCCGACGCCTGGGATGGTCCTTACATCGGCGTAGGTAACTCTGCGGTGAAGACCATCTAAGAATTAAAACGCGCTTTCTGTCATCTGTTCAACTTACTAACCAGTCGCCAACGAAAAAAAATCGCAGTCCCCCCAAGCCGTTGACAACATACCCGACGCACGCGATAGAAACAGACAGCTTACCCACCACCCCTCCTGCGTTCAGTCGGCAGATCCGAAGTACCAGCGAAGACGCATACAGATACTCGGACCCGCAGGCGCCCTTGAACTATGGCTCACTTGCGGCAATGCCGATACAAGGACAGCTTCATGATATGTCTGGACAAATGCCTATTAGCAGTGAGAGCACGCCGGGGATATTCGCCGAGGATGGGTTCGGTGATATAGACTCCTTTTTGCCGCTCATGTTTCCTGACGCTTTTCCGAATTGAGACGCGGGACAGGGGCAAAAAAGAGGATAGGAACAAAAGAAAAGGAGAAAATTTGCTCAGGGCTATGGCAGGATATCGCGATGTTTCCTGACGGTTGGGACGTGGCAATAGAAGTGACATCGGAACCTTGCCGTCTTTAAAGCTCGCTGCCCGGGCTATACCCGCGCCATATCCACTAAGCTCCTCTGATGCTACGTTGGACCCCTGTGTTTTTATCCTTGTGGATCAAAAGTGATTTTGAGTCGAGCTCTCGAGGTGAAATCTACCGAGTACACGTAGACGGTTCGACTATACCTCGTATGTAACATTGGTAATAGAACCTTGTGATATAAAAGAATGACTCCTTATCTTCCCTCTCTATCATACTTTCACTACTGGAATACCTTTTCGTTAGTCTCTGGCATTTATCAATTGGACTTGGGGATTTCTGCATCGTGTTGAGATATCGGCATCGAGGCGAAACTGGTGCCTTGGTGGTGCCACTCGCTAAGAGTAGTGAAAAATTACGTAGTTGGGACGGGGCTGGGCGAGCTGAGCCAATCAGGTGTAAACGAAGCCATCTCCATTCCCCTTTTTGATGGGATGGCGAAATCAAACCACAACAACCAGAAAAAATTTCCTTGGTTCTGATTTCCGGGTCTCGACGGAATCCCATCGCTTACACGAATGGGGCAAAGGCAGGAAACAGAAAAAGAAGAGGAAAGCAAAAAAAAAAAATCTTTCGGCTTGACGTGACCCAAAGAGCTGCAGACCATGATCCGGAGACTTGGCATGGAGTACTCGGAACGACTAGGAAATTTTCCCTCTCGCCATCCCCATCACCGTCACCTTGCAGAGATTTTCTTCCCCATTCCCTTTATCATCCTTGTTGGCTTTTGACTCACAAAGAAAGAAGAATAAAAAGAGAGAAAAGAAAGTCGAAACACGAACGTCTATGGCCCGGAGTCGGCCAAAACCTTGATGATGAAGATGGGCACGCGGCGTGCAATTAAGGGCCTTGGTTGACTTTACGCCACTGCGGATGGATTGATTCTCTTTTTGCCTCCGAGCCCCATCCTACATCTGCGCGTTTTTTTCTTCTTCTTTTATTTCCCTCCTCGGGGCTTGTGACGGATGCTGTTGTAGGATATAGGTAGCCAAGCAAGACCCAATGTAAGGTTTGCTGTTATCCGAACGGCCTCTCCGTCCCGTCCCCAAAGTTCTTTCCCCGAGTCGCTAAGCTGCTGCTAGGGTTCATATATATAAAATAAAAGCCCGCAAGGGTGTCAGGACAGCCTCGCTCCATCACGCCTGCCCACGGACCGAATCAAGATCGCACCGGGCAAACCCTTATTGTGGTCCAGTTTTTTATTTTATTTCTTCCTCTCTCTCTCTCCTTCTTCTATCCCTTAACTTTGCTTCGCTCCTTGGGCCTTCCTTTTTCTATACCCATTGATCTCCCTGGATATCAAGGCACAGCACAACTTGGACATCCATCCATCACAACATTTTGTATCGTTTCCAAGGACAGGGCGGGCATCATCCCATCCCTCCTCCTAGTTCATATTGCGTACATCTGACCCTGAGGGTGTGTCCGAGGGCCAAAACATTATCCTTTCCAACCCCGATACGATGGGTGACTCGATCGAGCCGGCCCGTAAGCGGGATACCGGCTCAAACTCACAGATCGACAATGACTTTGAGAAACAGCTCGGTCGGGTCGAGATGACTGCCGACCTTAAGAGGAGGATGGGCACTCGCCATCTTATGATGATGGGTGTTGGCGGCACCATTGGCACCGGCCTGTTTATTGGAACGTGAGGGCTGCCTTCATTCTCTACTGATGAGATTTTTATATGTCGGTACAAAGAGAACAAAGGGCTGACTGATATCTATACAATGCTTGTAGTGGAAGCGCCATTGCAAAGGCTGGCCCTGCCGGCTGCCTTCTCGCCTTCATCTGGGTCGCGACGCTGGTCTACAGTGTCATGGTGGGTCTGGCGGAGATGGCTACGTACATGCCCGTCACTGGCGGCTTTACTGTATACGCCAGTCGCTTCGTCGACCCTTCGCTGGGATTTGCTATGGGCTACATTTACTGGTTCTCTTGGTGCATCAGTGAGTATTCTGCGAGGCTCCCGGGGGG
>JASAOQ010003665.1:8080-24308 GCA_031306065.1 Pseudopyricularia cyperi | reverse complement strand
GTTTTGATGTCTTGCCAGTCAATCATAGTGTGAACTTGTTGTATCATCGAGGCGACGGTAGCAATGGAGGTCATGACAGATAAGCCGATTATGTCTATAGATATAATTACCGTGGTTGTTTCTGAGATTAGCGAACCACCTCGTCCTCGTAGGAACGGAATTCCGCACCAAGGCAGGCTGGGCTTACAGCTAGTTCGCTCATTCTGCAGCCGCCCAAGCATAAAGATACCGATACTGCATAAGAGGCAGAAGAAGCTGTAGACGAGTACGAAGATGGCGATGCCTAGCGCCTCGGGAGGACATTGGATGGCCATTTTGCAGACCAGCTGATCCGCATCACATCGTGACCTTGTTGGAGAGAAGCTGCTGGTGGCCGGTAGCGTGCGTCCCTTTCCCCAAAGGCTCGAGCTGGGCCGGCGACTGTCTTGAAGTTGCCCGAAGACGACGACGAATGTGGACCTTGTGGGAAAAAAAGGTTCAAGGGGTGTGGGCGGGCATGGGGAATTAAAGATTTTAACAAGGAAGAATGGGAAGGATGGGGTGGAATAATAGGGTGGAAATATCGATGTGCGTCCTACGATGGTCGCCCCCTGGTTGTGGTTTTAAGTCTCCACGCCTGGCCCCCGCCTCCGTGTAATGCATGGGCAAACTGGGTTCGCACAAACGTAGACACGTTTAGCTCGATCCTCAAGTGGGATGCGATTGGAGGGACGAGAGAACCCAACCACGATGGGGTTCCTCTGGCGCAGGCACAAGCTTCCGGCAGCGTGGGGGGGCGGGTGCCTGCTCGCCCATGCATATAGTCTACATGCCAGGAGCGGTAGCAGCGTGGTTTGTGGTCAAGTGCATCTCTGGCCGGACTTGCGTGATCTTCGTCGGTGGAGACATGCTGAGGACGACTCGACAAACGGCCTAGGATATGTATGGCCTTGTCCTCAGCAATGTGACTGGCTTCGTACCACGACCATCGAGGCCGGGTCGGCCCTTGCCCTCAGACTGGTTTTAGGTGGTATTGGTTTCCAGAAGAATCGCACGGCTTGGCCTGGTGTGTATAGATACAGAGTTTGATGTGAAGTACTGGCCAAGTAAACGATAGATTAGGTCTATACTAGACTAGACTATGGATATCAAGATATACATTGACACCATTCTCGACATATTGACGCTGTGGATAGAAAATTATTACCTGGGCAGCAAGATAATCGAATCGAGTGATGAAGTTGATGAGAAACAGAGACAATCTTAGCCATATATGACCAAATAGCCGCCTAGCCGCCGCTTGGGATAACGTGGGCCAGCGTGTCGCGTCCCCATCCCGCCCACGTCTAGTCTAGTCTAGTCTTTTGCATGAACAAGCAGCTTTGGTAAATGAAAGAGTGGGTTTATTGCGCAACAAGGTTTGTGGCCATTGCACAGTGAGTACCAGCGTGAAACAGGGTGAGCTTGGCCTACCCAGGAGAGACGAAGAGGAAAAAGGGTTTGAAAAGAGCGAGTCCAGATGAAGAGGCTGCATGTATCAGATCTGCTGGCTGCGGAGTTATATGCCGAATGGGAGGCTGCGTCAGTTGTATTCAGAACTTAGCATGGACAAGCCCAACAGTTTTGTTCTGTCCAATGGGCATCTGGGACCACTTTGCAGCAATAGACTAATCAAGTAATTGCAGAGAAAACGTACAGGGATAGGCAATGATTATGATTATTATTATATAATTAAGAAGAGTCTAGACGGAATGAGGGCAAAGTGAAAAAATACCTACCAAAGTGGTACCATAGTACTACCATAGTATGTACATAGTATGTACATAGTAAAAGCCAAAAGCCGGGCTCCACATTGTCTGCATGTGCATGGCCTGGTGGTAGGTACCTGGCGGTGGAACTTCGGCAGAAGCATCGTCCCCACGTCACGCCAAAGCTTCTAAATTTAGCCCCCCCCAAACCGTATTCGACGCGTTTGCATCCACTCGTGACATTACGCGTTAATCATCTGGTGTAGGCACTAGCCCAAGGTACTAACTACTCTTCACACTCCGCCCTGAGCTTCTTCACCACAATGGACTGGGAACCTCCTTTGCCCGTGGACTGGACCAACGTCCACCGGGCCTTTCTCCATGCCATGATGGCCCGGGGTAGCATGACGCTGCAAGAGGCGCGGCCAATACTGTCGGCTATCCGCAACGCCGAGACAAGCGTCGGGGAAGACGGTACAGATGAGGATGCAATTGGCCTCGGTGATATGGAATCTATGGTCGCCACAGTCCGCGAGGCGATATCACCACTTGACTACGATATCAAAAAGCACCGACATCAGCTCACCAAGGAGGAAGTTTGGGCCTTTGTCAACATCAACAGCGACCTGCCCACCCAGCTCGCAACGACACACACCGCCGACGAGATGTCCTTCATCAAGCGGTTACTGGATGCCATCTTGGACACGTACAACAAGCCCAGGATAGAGCTCATGTGCGTCACGGGCGACCAGGCGAGAAAGCTTTCGCGGCCGCCGAGAAACCGGGATAGTATGGCCGGCGACGCTGAAAACGGCGCCGCGCAGTCGGCGACAGACAAAGGCCTCAAGCACGGCGAGGTTGACGCGATTATGGCTTCGCTGGTCGAGGAGGGCTGGCTGGAGAAGAGCGCGGCCGGCTTCTACAGCCTGGCGCCGCGCGCGCTGCTGGAACTGTGGTCGTGGATGGTCGACTCGTACAACGACCCAGACGCCGAGGCCGGCGAGTGGCAGCGTATTAAGCACTGCGAGGCCTGCAAGGACGTTGTGACCATCGGCCAGCGGTGTTCCAACATCGACTGCAACGTCAGGCTGCATGACATATGCCAGGAAGCCTTTTGGAGGTCGAGGAGGGATAAGCAGTGTCCCAAGTGTGACACGCTCTGGGAAACGAAATATTATGTAGGGGAGAGGGCCGTTACCGAGACACCGGTGTATCAAAGAGCGCGGCAAAGTCGCGGGGCGAGGCCCAGCGATGTAGTGAGGTCTATCATGGACGAGGAAGGAGATGATATCGAGACTGATTAAAAGGATACCCTGTGGTGGAAACATCGCCTAGTCAATATTATTTCAGTTGTCGTTATTTCAGCCGTCCTTGTGATACCTAGACTCATGGAAAAAAATGTCTCTTTCCTAGTTATGGGATGCTTGTTTGGCTTGCAGCCTAAAATATATTTGATACGGTCCTGGTAATCTCTCGATAGGGTTAGGGTTTTGATGCATACAGCAGTATTGGTCCAGAGTAATGCTGGTTTGCAATCCCGATATCTGACGGGATTCTCGCCCATGATAATAATATCGTCCCAGTTCGTAATGTAAGGTAGAATGCGACATTAGCGTCCCATTCCCAGGGTCTAAGCCGCAATAAAAGGACCCTTGGTTTGTCGCATGTGACGATTCATGATGTCACCCCCGCCCAAGAAGAAAAGCGACCCAATTCTGTCCGTGGACAGCCGATCTGCGCCCAGGCACAAATCAAGGAAAGTTTGGAGGCGTCACAAGGACCGGTGTCTCAAAGCACAAGACAGAGCACCGAAAGCGCTATGCTAAAGGTCCATCCGATATCCAATAAACTGCTATAACAAACTGAGGCCTCTGGTACCTTAGCCGTTATTGATAATAGTCGGTTCCCCCGCCGGTGGCGGAATTTGCGTTTGTTAAGACCGCAGAACCTTGCATTAATCAATTCCAGACAAATCTCGACTCCATCCTACTGTTAGCTTCAGGCTCTCCGACATTAGAACGGCACGACCGAATCCCCTGCCAAGCGAATCGCTGCCGGACAAGATAACTACCCATAGAAGCGAACATCAAACAAGTCCGTCGTTGAAATCAGCCTGCAGGGCTGTGAAACCGCGACTATGCTCGAGTACTTCACCTACAAGAAGCTCAAGAAGCACCAAGCAGCAAAGAAACACGAGTCGGAGCAGAAGGCCGGCCAGGATGCAGCCGGCGGCAGCCCCAGCAGCTCCAGCAACATACCGACAGTCATCGAGCCGACCGCACCATCCACGCCGACGACGGCGGTCAAGTCGCCGCTCCTCGACGACGACGACGAGCGCTTCTTCAGGCTCCTCACCACCCAAGACAACTCCCTCGTCACCCTGCGCGATGCGGAGAACAAGAGCGGGCAGTCGCAGGGCATAAAAACCCCCGAGATAGGCTGGGACAGCGATGGCGATTCGTTCGTAGTCTCCAACAAGGGCAAGGGCAAAGACAACGAGTCGGCGGCTTCACCCGCAGCGCCAGAGCCGCCGACGACGACGCCGGCCGCCGCCGCAACAACAAAAGAAGCCGACGGCAAGTTCACGGACCGCATCGGCCGACGCATATCCGTCTTCGTCCGTCGCCCGGGGAAGAAGCAGCAGCCCGACATCAAGCCGAACCCCAAGGTACAGCCCGCCGACGCCGAGCGGGAGAAGGACGACCTCTCGCGCGTCCTAGACGAGCTGAACCTGTCGGCGCAGAACAACCGCGTCTTCTCGCTTTCCAAGGAGTCGTCCGAGCTGGTGAACCAGTTTACCCTGGTGCTCAAGGACCTGGTCAACGGCGTCCCGACGGCCGCCAACGACCTCAAGGCGCTGCTCGAGGACCCGGACGGCCTGCTGGCAAAGAACTACGAGAAGCTGCCCGACAGTCTAAAGAAGCTGGTGCAGCAGATGCCCGATAAGGTCACGAGCAGCTTGGCGCCCGAGCTCCTGGCCGCCGCGGCCAAATCTCAGGGCCTCGAGCACACAGACAACTCAAAGGGCGGGCTCAAGGACACGGCCCTGAAGATGATCAAGCCCGGCAACCTGCAGGAGCTCATCACCAAGCCCGGCGCCATCGTGAGCATGCTCAAGGCCATCGTGAATGCGCTCAAGCTCCGTTGGCCTGCGTTTATCGGCACAAATGTGATTTGGAGCATAGCTATATTCTGTGAGTTTTTGCGCTCGAGTTCCGATGCTATGTGGTCTGGAGTCTGTAGATCCGATGCTGACCCCAAACTAACACGTTGCAGTGCTTCTGTTTGTGCTTTGGTACTGTCACAAGCGCGGTCGTGAGGTCCGACTGGAGCAGGAGAAGACGACCGAGGCCGGCGACCGCGTCGAGGAGTTGCCTGACGATGGTCAACTTCCAGCACCGCCGGTAGGGGAAGCCGAAGGGACTAGCTCGGGGCCCAAGCTGCCACCGCCGCCGGTCGGACCGGGCAGTAATAAGTAGGTTCGAGTCAACCAAGCGGAGTTCCACGTTGAGCGGTATACAGGACGATGCAGGATGACGCTGGTTAGGAGGGAGTTGTAGTAAGACGGTGTGCAGTAGCGCAGCTGTGAGGCTACATTGCGGCCACTCGTCTTGTTGATGATGGTACCTTGATATACGCTTACGAGACATGATGAAACCACATAATTTTCCGACGTTGTGATCTTGCGAGGTTGATTTCTGCAGAGCGATGACCGAGAGCATAAGAATTTTTGTATAGACCAAGGTCTTCATTACGTTGGTCGCGGTCTCTTAAATAAGATGTATGCGTACTTGCAAATCTTGGGGTATCTGTTTTTGCGCCAATGTCGACCGAGATAAAAATCATGCCAAGAAGCCAGATCGAATCTCGTCACCACTTAGTCTTCCTGCATCCGGTCCGCTACATCCGCTCCATCCACATTTTCTCCGACCCTACCGCTATCTTGAACCCAGAAGTGCACCTCATCTATGAGGTCGTAGACAATGTCTTCGGCTATCTGCTCGTTGTACCGCTCGGCCACAGGCCTGACCTTCCCTGATGCTGCTTTTTGATCACTCACGTCCGCGGCGGGCGCGTCTGCATCCGTCATCTCTACGTCGCCGTTTGCTGCACCATTGTCGCCCGGCGGCGGATACCAAAAGTCGGGGCCAAAGTTGACCTCTGCTGCGCCCCCGCGGAACACGCTGACGGCCGGATAGTACCCCACTGTACCGTCATCGAAGCCTTCCTTGGCGCCGTCCTGGAGTTTTGCGTTTGGAGTTGAAGCCGGGGGCAGGAAGCTCAGCAGGTCTTCGAACGGGGTGCCCATGAGGACACCGTTTTTGTAAATCTTTATGTACGACTTGGGCAGCGTCCGCAAGCAGGGGATGCGGTGGTTTGGGTTTGGCTTCTCGGACAGGTGGCCATGTCCGGCACCCGCTGCAGCCATCGGCGACGGGTTCATGAGGTCCTCCAACTCCTTGATCGGGTGGTAGTCAAACACTTCAGAAAAGAGATTCGTCTTCCCTCGGATCACCACCCGCTCGCGCACAATGTTGGACGCCTCGGCCGCGGTATGGGGGTCCGGCGTCTCCTCGTCCAACAGGTCAACGGCGGGGTTGTAGTGGCCCTGGACGACCTTGCGATGCAGCTGCTCCGAAGGCAGACATATCTCAAGCCCTATCACATCGCCCTCCCGCACCTCCTCGCCCGGCGGGAAGAAGTCCTTCGGCCGCGACATGTGCACCTTCTGGCCGCCCACGTCGCGGATCGCGTAGCTGTAAGCGTCGAGTCCGACCGGCGCATCCCGCGACGCCTCCCTACGCGCCCATCCCATCCGTACGTGACCGTGCGATTTGGGCGGCTCCTGACCGTCGTCACCCATCTCGTTTGCTGCGGACGCGGGCATGCTGCGTTCCGGATTGATGACGCCGCGGGTAACCTTGCACTCCCAGTACCAGCGGCCCTCGCGAACGCCAACGTTGGCCCGCGCCATGCGGAAGCCTTGCTCGCCTGTGACGTGCATGGCCGACCGGTCAAAGTACATCTGTTGCGCTGCGTCTTCCACGCTGAGGTGGGCGGTATATGGAAGCTGGTCGGTGTGGCGGTAGTATACCATGGACGGGAAGGCTGGATCTGCTATGCAATAATTGTATACGTAACCTTTCCTGTTGACAGATCTGGAGTTGACAAGGAATATAGAGGGTCAGTTCTGCTGCGCCGGTCTGCATGGAACACCAGCCGCTAAACTCACTGCTCCGTAGTCTCGCCAAACTCGATCGTCTCCCCATCCGGCCCCGTCACTTCATAATGACTTGTGAACAACGGAGCTCGGGGCGGCTCAAAGTCGGTGCTCTTCATGGCGGGGAGCAGCAGCGGATACCGCGCCGGCGCGGCCTTGCTTGGGTCGACTGGCGCCTGGTCCTTTTGCTTGGGATCGGGCGTGGCCCGGGAGCTCTCGGCCGCCGCCGCGCCGCCGGCCGCGCCAACGACGCCCTTACTCTCGCGCTTCTTCAGCGACTCCTTCTTGGTGCGCTTCTCGCGGCCCGCAACGCCCGAGGTGATGGTGGTGGTGGTCTGCTGCTGCTCGTCGCGGGCGAGGGACTGTGCCCGGGCCGGGGCGGACCTGGCGTCTGGGTTCAGCGGCGACCGGACGGCGGGCGCGTGGTCGTCCTCCATCAGCGCGCGCTTGTGCGGCACGGCGGAGAGCGCGGGGGGAGTGCCGGCTCTGGGGGAGGTCGAGGAGGCTGCTGCCGGGGCCGTGGTAGTCGCGGCGGCCGGGGTCAACTCCCGCTTGGGCATCTCGCCGTTGGTCGCCATGCTGGGTGCCGAGGGCTACCTTGTCATCTGGTTGGTGAAGGATTTGCCGGAGGTCGAGCTTGAACAAGTAGTCTCGGATCAAGCGAGCGGTGAGATGGAGGTTTGCGAATGTGATGTTATTCTGGTGAATGGAGGATGCTCGGAGCTTTACTGCTTGCAAGCAACTGCAACTACACTCGGTTAGCTCAATGGATGAACCTCCGTCCCGCCAAAGCTCAAGCCTGCATGCAGCCTGTAGGCAGGGGTTGGGTGCTGGTATCCACTATAAAGGCTGTTAACCAATGACATTCCCGCTATCGATGGATCTTTTCGCTCAATGTGCCGTCTTCCATCGCCAACTACGAAATTGATGATTGGAGCGTGCACAAATCCAACGTTGACCCGTGTGTTTCCATCTTCTTCACCCGGCCTTCTTCCCTCGACTGCATCACGCTACATCCCAATTTCCCCTACTGGTGTTGGCCGAGCCAGCCGCCATCATGCCCGTCGTCAAGGGAGGTGTCTGGACAAACATCGAGGACGAGATCCTCAAGGCCTCCGTATCCAAATATGGCCTGAACCAGTGGGCACGCGTTTCGTCGCTGCTGGCGCGCAAGACGCCCAAGCAGTGCAAGGCGCGATGGAACGAATGGCTGGACCCGAGCATCCGCAAGATCGAGTGGAGCAAGGATGAGGACGAGAAGCTGCTGCACCTGGCCAAGCTGATGCCCACCCAGTGGCGCACCATCGCCCCTATAGTCGGCCGAACCGCGAATCAGTGCCTAGAGCGCTACCAGAAGCTCCTTGACGAGGCCGAGCAGAAGGAGGCAGCCGCCGCCCTGGGTCTGACGGGCACCAGCGAGGCCCGCGCGCCCACTGCCGACGCCGTCCGTCGTCTACGCCCCGGCGAGATTGACCCCGACCCGGAAACGAAACCGGCCAAGGCCGACACAGTCGACCTTGATGAGGACGAAAAGGAGATGCTGAGCGAGGCGCGTGCGCGTCTGGCAAACACACAAGGAAAGAAAGCAAAGAGGAAGGCTCGAGAACGGCAGCAGGAGGAGTCGCGTCGCCTGGCGGCGCTACAGAAGCGACGTGAGCTCAAGACGGCAGGCATCAACGTCAAGGTCACGACCAGGAAGCCGGGCCAGATGGACTACAACGCAGACATTCCGTTTGAGCAGAAACCCGCACCAGGCTTCTTCGATACCTCGGAGGAGCAGGCTCGCAACGAGCGCGAACGCGCCGCTTTCGATCCTAAAAAGGTCCAGCTAGCCACCAAAAGAAAGGGTGACCAGGATGAGGATGCGGAACGGAAGAGGAGGAAGAACGAGAAGGATGGTGGCCAGTCTGCGTCTCTACAGGCAGCGCTCAAGGCGGGCCGGATGCAGAAGATGCGCGAGGCTGAACAAAGTAGCAAGCGTCGGGCCCTGGTGCTCCCGGCGCCGCAGGTTGGGGAGGGAGAGCTGGAGGACATTGTCAAGATGGGAATGATTGGCGAGCGCGCAGGTCAGATGGCTCGGGAGAGCGAGAACGACGCCACTCGCGGCCTGGTGGGCTCATACTCTTCGCTCAACACGGGAGGGCCGATCCGAACGCCTCGCGCCCCCGAACAAGAGGACCACATCGCCAACGAGATAAGAAACATCCGTGCACTACAAGAAACACAGTCGTCACTACTCGGCGGCGAGAACACGCCCCTGCACGAGGGTGTGGCGTCGACAGGATTCGATGGTGTTGCCCCGCGCAAGCAGGTCATGTCAACACCGAATCCGCTCGCTACGCCGATGAGGACAAATGGAGTCGGCATGACACCGGGAGGGCCAGGAGCGACGCCTCGTGTGCCTGGACAGACGCCACTTCGCACTCCCCGAGATGGCTTCTCCCTGAATTCGATGGGCGACGAGATGGCAGCCAAGCAACAGCTGCTCAAAGGTCTTGCATCCTTGCCCAAACCCAAGGAAACCGAATGGGACCTTGAGCTGCCAGAGGACCAAATGGAGGTCGACTCTGGCGAGACGCTGGAGGAAGATGCATCAGAACGTGACCGCCGGGAGCGCGAAATTAGGGAAGCTCAGGAGGCTCTGGAGCGCAGGCGGCGAACACAGGTCATGCAGCGGGATTTGCCGAGGCCTGCAGTTGTGGACATTGAGCGTTTGCTGCAACAAGCGGCTTCAATATCAGACCCCAACGAGGCCATGGTTGCCAGAGAGACGGCATTGCTGATGGCGAACGACGCGATGAGGTTTCCTGCTTCGGGGTTGAAGCCAACCCGATCATCACGTCCTGTTCAGTTGGAACAGATGGATGATGCGGTACTGGCGGAGGCTCGGCTGCAGGTACTTGTGGAAGCAGGTAGTGCGCCCAAATCGGGAGAGGTGCAAAGAGCGTGGGATAGGTCAAAGAGCAATTCGCTTTTGCTTGGGCTTGGCTGCTACGACGACGATGATGAGGAAGAGCAGGTGGCTATCTTGCGTGCTGCTCTCGAGGTACGCCTAGTCCGATAAACGCAGCGACACATGCCACAGTACTGACCCAATATCTACCTAAATACAGGAAGTGCAAGAATCCCTCGTGTCGTCTGCCGAAAAGGGCAACAAGCTGGAGAAGAAGCTGAACCTGCATCACGGTGGCTACAAACAACGCGCCGAGATGCTCCGAAAGAAGATTGTCGACGCGTCAGAAGCTCTGCACAAAGCCAATGATGCCCTTGACGTCTTCAAAACGTTGGCCGTTTCAGAAAAGATAACTATTACACGCCGTCTCGAGGCACTCCGAGAAGAGGTTGCCTTTGTCAGCCGCCGGGAGCGCGAAGCTCAAGAAAAATACAGGAGGGCAAGGGAGGAGTCGGACGAAATCCCGACGGTGACTAACGGCTACCACTGATTAGGCTCGACTGGAAGCCTGACACGCTATGTACGCCTTGTTTACACAGAATCATTCGTTCAATGTCTTTTCTAGATAATGTACATTTTTATTTGATACTCCAGCAAATCGCACATCGACTGCATGATCTTGATCTTCGGGTCAATGAGAGCTGATCCAGGCCCGCGTTCCTCATCGACGACACCTTGAAGCCAACTGTCAGAACTGATATCGCGACCCGACAATTCCACCGCGGAGCTCCGAGCGACGGCAAATTGAACTCTAAATTTAGTCGAGCTTACCGAGGTTGCCGAGTCGTCCCGTGGAGGCTTGATGCTTTTGAGTATTTCTTCTACGATGAGTGAGTTATAACTGCCGTACCAACAGTCAATTTCTGCCCCCTGCAAAAGGAGGGCAGCTGTTTGTTTGGTTGGGCCGCCTGTATCAAAGTCATGACTGAGTCTTGCTCAAGCTCCGAGCTTAACTGAGCAGCAGCCTATCACTGACACCGAGACATTGTTCAATTTGGCGAATCCAAGGAACCAAATCGAGTTCCGAGACGGCCAAGACAATCAAGAACTCTGTAATTTGCAATACAACGCCTGCAAACTGCTATCGGAAGTCATGTTTCAAGGGTCATCTTGATCCTATCTGGACAAGCCCTCCTCCCATCTGTCATACACCCGCCTGTTCATCTCAATATATCGATCCAATCAAAACATTTACAATTACATCGAATTAAGTCTCGTCTCTATTTCTCGCCCGAGATATATAAGACTGCTGTTATGCTCAGACCGGCGGACGTCATGCATTAAGTGGTGAGCCCCGATGCATGTCATGGGCTAGCTCGTGCCCTAAATCGGGGCGGATCTTTGTGTGTGTACTAGGACAGCACGAATTCTGCTCGAGGGTCGCTAGGGTCTTGTTCCCGGACACTACGTTGTGTTCTTGTTCCCCGTCGGCCATAACCATTCTTCTTTCTGTTACGACGGACCCATGGCTCGCCTGGTTTGGTAGGGGTCCAAGATACAGGCAGTCATTCGTTACCTCTCTTTTCCTATTCACCTCCGGGAACCCCTCGCAATGTTGCGTTCACGGGCAGACATACCAGACATGGGTGAGGTCGCACGCTCGCCGACGCCCTCAGTAGAACAGACCCAATGGCCTGCCCACCTCCCGTTCCCATCGCGACGCGCCTTGAAACCAACCATGGCAAGGAAAAGTGAAAGCCCCCGCGAGGCCGCCATCAGCAATGAGAGAACGCCGCTCCTCGCTGCCGACCGCGGCTCCGCCAATAAGCCGACCAAGCCGCGGCCTCATGGACAGACGTCATCACCATATTTGGGCGGCGTCTCGCCGGCTCGCTTCTGGGTTGTCTTCCCGGGCCTCCTTTTCGCGTACTTTGTTGTCATCTTCGACGGCAGCATCATCTCGACGTCACACCCCGTCATCACAAGCCATTTTCAATCATCGCACAGTGCCTCCTGGCTCACGACGGCGTACCTCCTCACCAGCACTTCGTTCCAGCCGCTCGTCGGGCGCTTGTCGGACAGCACGGGCCGGAAGCTGCCGTTACTGCTCGCCACGGCCGTCTTTACGCTCGCCACTCTCGGCTGCGCGCTCGCCCCGACCATGGGTTGTCTCATCGCGGCCCGGGGCTTTGCCGGGCTCGGGGCCGGGGGCATGTTGGGGATTGCGAGCATCTGCATTGGGGATCTCGTGCCGGTGGAGTAGGTTTTTCTTCTCTGTCTAGCTCTGATATCCCGCCTCATCTTGCTTGCTCTTTTCCACTGTGTTTTGCATGAAAAATGGTACTTGAAACGCTCACTGACAAGCATCGCGGCCTGAAGACGACGTGGGCCATACCAGTCGTGCATGAGCGTCATTTTCGGCGTCAGCGCCATGGCAGGCGCCGCACTCGGGGGTCTGATGGCGGACAAGCTCGGCTGGCGGTGGGAGTTTGGCGTCCAGGTCCCTGTACTGGTTCTGATAATGCTTGTCGTCACGCTTGCACTCCCAGGCGACCTGGGGATCTATAACAAGCAGAGGGAGCCTCTACGGGAAACTTTGAGGTCTTTTGACTTTAAAGGTTCACTCCTCTTGACAATGGCAATCACCTTTTTGATACTCGGACTGGTGAGTGGGATGGCTACCGGAAAAGGCGCTGTTTGCATGTTCAAGTTGCTAATGTTGCTTAAACAGGACCTCGGCGGGCATGTTCTACCTTGTAAGTACAGCTCAAGCCTCCTGGTGGAGTTTTTCTTCCTTATTTGATCCGGCCCATCCCTTCATGGAGCGGTACTGATAACAAACCACAGGGTCTCACCCCTTGATCATCTGCTCGCTCTCACTATCCCTTACCCTCTTTCCCGCTTTTCTCCGCGCAGAAGCGTTTGCCGAGCGGCCAGTCATGCCACTAGACCTCATCCGGAAGGCTCCGGTGATGAATCTCATCTTTGCCAACCACCTCATATCGTTTGCCTCGAACGCAATCATGTTCAACGTGTAAGTTAGCATAATCAAACCTCCCTATCCGCATAGAAAAGCAGCAAAGGCAGCTAACCACGCCAAAAACCCCCCACCGACGTTACAGCCCGCTCTTCTACCAGGCGGTACTCCTCAGCTCAGCGACAAACTCAGGTCTCCGCCTCGGCCTCCCCTTCATCATCACCTCGGCCGCGGGCCTGACGACGGGGTTTTTGATAAACCACACCCGCAACCTGAAATGGGCGCCCCTGCTCGGCGCGACCCTCTTCGTCGCGGGCCTGTGCATGCTATCCGCCATGCGCCCGGGCCTCCCAGACGCCTACTACGTCCTGTGCCTGGTCCCGTCCTCGGTCGGGCTGGGCCTGCAGTTCCCCGGGACGCTGCTGGCCGTGCTCGGCGCGACGGAGCAGAGCGCCGTGGCCGTCGCCACGACGACGATGCAGCTGTGGCGCAGCCTGGGCGCCGTGGCGGGCACGGCGGGCTCCAGCATCGTCCTGCAGGCCTGTCTGGCGCGGTTCCTGGACGTCTACGTCTCCGCCGACGACGAGGGCCAGGGCGGCGCCCGACGCAAGGCCGAGGTCCTCCGGGCGGTGCGCCGCTCCGTCGCCGCCGTCGCGGGCCTCGAGGAGCCGTACAGGTCGCAGGTCGTGCGGAGCTACCAGGCCGCGCTGAGCGTCACGTTTGCGTGCTGCGCCGGCCTGGCCTTGGTTGCGGTGCTGCTGCTGCTGCCGATCGAGCTGCCCGAGTTGCGGCCTAGGTATAAGCCGGTGAATGATGCAGAGGATGAGGCACAGGCGTGAAGATCTGGCTCTTTTTTTTTTCTTGCTTTTTTTTCCCCCTCTTTGTCTTGAGGCGTTGAAAAGATTGATATAAAAACACAAAGAAAGAGCAAGGAGTTGGTAATACAGGTTGTGGTACCATGCAGGATTTCTCCTATGTGATTGTCTCGGTATTTAAGATTCTGGACTGAATATAGGCAGCGTACGTCTCTAAATGTCATAGGCACGTCTCGCGTAATGAATGAAAATGACAACAATTTGAGATAAAGTGGCTCGAGATCTAGTTACGCAAGGCTTATCGGAGGGCCTTATGTATACTGGTACACCATGGTTTGGTGGCCTTATTGTAGTAGACTGTCGTGCCTATTTCGCTAACAAGCAAGATGTTGTCAACGTTGTTTCAAGAGGAAAACCTGCAAGTAACAAGACGGGCCAGCAACTGGCAACTCATTTAAAATCTACGCCTGTATACCCAATGCAATATCCACTTCACCCGGACTATGGGTGAGAATGCTCAACGCAACCCACAAAACAGAAACAGCAGCTGCAGCCATAGACAGAGGACTCTCCATTATATACCCGTCGCAACAGCCGCCGGAACCAACACGGCAGCGCCATCGATGCCCCCGTCGTGGCACGGCTGCAGCACCACGCTAAGCCGAGATCCACCCGTCGTGGCTACGGGGTACTCGCGGGCCATGATCTCGTCCAGGAACTGCTGGCAGTGCACCAGGTAGTCTTGGAAGTTGGTAATGCAACCGCCCGTGTAGCCGACGCCGAGCTGCAGCTCCGTGGGTCGGTCATGCTCGGCAGCGGCGGTAAGAACCTCGGCGCTGGCCGAAAGCGCCCCAGAGCACTTGAGAAGGCCGAATGACGCTGCGGCAATGATGCCCGCGGCCCGGCGCTCGACCGATCGGGCAATGGAGTACAGGGCGTTCGCGTGCCCTGCAGTCCAGACGAAGGCCCCGGCAGGCGGGGGTGGGAACTCATCCGTGAGCTGTTCGACCATGCGCGACCAGTTGTGGTCTTTCCCGGGGCCAAAGTGGCTGAGGAAGGTCGTATTGCGAGGCCCAAAGCTATGGAGCAGTTTTGGTGGGAGGGTTTGGGGGTCCAAGTCGAGGACTGCTGTCATGTAGTCTACCATGGTTAACCTGCACAACTCGCCGAGATAGCGACCGGCAGTCATATACTCCAGGGGCTGGAAGCCCGGACGCTCGACGGAGGCACTGAGGCGCTCGTCCCAGGTGGTGATAAGGTTATGAGCGCGCAGCGGAGCTGCCGTGCCGTTTATGCTCCATTCCGTATTCACGGCAATCCTGAGGTTGTGAGGGCCGCCGCTCTGCCCCGGCAGCGTTTGGACCTTCTTGGGACGTTTGCTCTCCTTCAGGCTATCCAGGTCCATAAAGACGGTTGCGTTGGAGCCGGTGCCAACTATTATCCCTAGGGCGGGCCGGCGGTCGATGCTGTTGGTAGTGGCGCCGTTGACGACGGGAATGGTCGGGATCTGGTGCATGAAGCTCACGAGAGTGGCTACGGCGTCGTTGGTGATGGCGGCAACTCGAACGCGAGGCAGGTCTCCACGAGCCTTTTCGTAGCCCTCTTGCAGGAGCAAACCAAGGTCGAGATCGGAGTTGATGCCAAAGCCCTTGCCCATCTGCAGAAGCGTGGCCTTTTCGAGAGACTCCTGGACCATGGGAAAGCTGAAAGTGACTCCCAGGGGCAGCTCGGCGGTGGCGGCTATTTCGAGCTGCTCACGGCCTTTCCTGACCACCTCTGCAATGCACGCGCCGATCCATCCAAAGAGATGTTCGTGCTTCTCATTCTTGAGGTCGCTGTCGATGGGCCAGCTGTGCTCGAGGTGCCTCCTCAGGGGTATGACCTTCTCGCCATGTCCGTTTTGGGTGAGCACATGGCTCAGTTCCACGAAGGCGACTCGAAGATTTGTGCCGCCGCTGTAGATGTGTTAGAGCGAGACAGGTATGTACCAGTAGTAGTGGTGAAATGTTGACGAAAGATGAGAGAGTCAAGGGGAGGTGCTTACATGTCAATAGCCAAATGCCTGCAGAGAGGATACGGATATGTTAGTTAGCATACCTAAGAAATATTTCTAGACTTGGCAGACTTGACCTGTCCTTTCAGGGGTCAGGTACACAGGGGGGCGCCAACCCCAATGAAACGTGGGAGATCGTGCAGACCACAGCTACGCCCTATATAAACGGCTACAAATACGTGACCGCAGGCTGACTATGCCGCTCATCAAAGTACAAGGCACGCTCGAGAAGGGAATGTGGTCCTTTCCATAATAACACCATCTTGCATGCGTAAAAGCGGCCTGGTCTGCAAACAAGGGGAGCAGGCAAGGGGATGCGAGGACTTACGGGCCGGGGTTGGAGACTCTAAGGTGTTCTGACAACAGAGACTCGGAGATGGGCGTAGGCAAGAACTGGTCGTCCGACTGGGCCGCAAGATCGGCAAAGTTGTGTGACAGATCGAGAGCCAGTCTGTGGACAAGCGGTGCATCGATTTGGAGGGGTTGGATGAACCTTGTGAGGCTGATAAGCTCGTCGGCTTGCAAAGCTGTTGCTAAGGATG
>JASAOQ010003663.1:20327-36617 GCA_031306065.1 Pseudopyricularia cyperi | reverse complement strand
GTCTTGGCCGCGGCGCCGAGCTCGGCGCGCGACGGTACGAAGATGTAGGGGACGTTGCGCTCCTCGCAGTAGACGGGGAGGTGCATGATCACCTCCGCGGGGGAGATGTCGCCGGCGATGACGACGACGCCCGGGACGTCGGTCGTCGTGGCCGTCTTTGTGGGCGCCTTGCGCAGGGCCTTGTTCACCTCCTTTACGCCGCGGAGGAGGGCGTGCTTCTTGGTTGCTGCGCGGAGGGGGGGGTGGTTGGTTTACAGGTTGACGGTTAGTGCAAAATGTTCCACGTTCCATGGGATGGGGAACTCTTGTTCAAAAAGCCTGGTACAGTCTCCGACTCAAACCCCAAATAGTGCCATTGGGTAGCTTTTTCTTGAGTGCATTGGCAAGCGGTAGTGACCTGGGAACAAAAAGGGAACGTTTCGCCTTACCCTTCTTTATCGTCTTCAGGACCTTCTTCTGCACCTTGTCGTCGGCCAATGGCAGCGCAAACGACACCAGCGCGCCCTTGGGCACCTCGCCCTTGGCGACGATGGCCTTGGCCTCGTCCATCTCCTCGTCCGACTCGGCGGCCGCGGCCGTGGGTGCCGCACTCTTCTTGGCCGAGGAGGCGGTGGCGGCGGCGGAGGCCTGCAGGTGCTCGTCGAGCGCGGTCGCGAGGCGGTCCTGCTTGCTCTTCTTCTCCTTCTTGTCCTTCTTGGATGAGGACTTTGAGACGCCGTCCTTTTCGCTGCGCTTCTTCTCCTTCTTCTCCTTCTTCAGCCTCGCCGCCTCGTCGGCGGGGACTTCCTTCTTCTTGTCTGAGCCCATGGTGTGCGTGTGTGCGTGTGTGTGTGTATGTCGGTGTGGGGGTTTTTTTTTGGTCTTGTTTCTGTTGAAAATGACCCTTTCCAAATCAAAAAAAGACTTCACAGTATACCCACTACAAAGACTCTGGGCTGAAGGGTATATGGGATTCTTAGTTTCTGGGTGGGTGAAGACCGAGACCGAGACTATTGATGTCGCCGGCGAGCTTGTATATGCTGGCGCTGCACGCGTTGCGACGGCATCTCTCTTTTTTTTTTTTTACCTTCGGTAAAATTTTGATCCCACACCAATTCCCCACACTTGGCACCTCCCCCAAGCTTCGACAGTGACGAGCACAGTGAACATACTGTCACCGGATGCTGCAAGATGAATGTCCAAACTCGAACAACGACGACTCAAATCACTGTTCGTCTCGATTGTGCTTCCCAGGACTATTCTCTTAAGGCGGACGATACTGAAACTCCTTTCTTGTTTTCTTGTTCTTGGGGTTGAGATGGTTCTTTATGAGGACCGTGACCTAATGCGGGAAGACCACAAAAATGATGGCTTTATGGCAAAGAAGAGAAATATTCAGGAGCAAATACGGTTTATGAAATGTGAGAAAACTCACCTACGCTATAATGGCGCCTGGAACACTACGATGTATGTATCTAACTATGTACAGGTAAAAATGAAGAACGATTTCGATCAGTCATCGGTCTAATTATACTTCAAGATTCGCCTGAATTGCCCCCAAGGCATCGGGCGTGCCTCAAGCATCCTAGTCTCGCCGATGGAAATCCTCTGTTAGGTCGACTGTCCCAGGAGCAGGTCCATAGACCGCACGCATATATTCGCATAATGCGTACGGCCCGTATCACATCATGCTGCCCTCCTTGCATGTTGTTGGACTGGGCGCCCCGATGAGGCTGCCGGCGGCGGGGGGGAATGGATGCTGCTGCTGCTGCTGCTGATAAGCCACCGTCGCATCGATTGCAGGGGTCAGTCAAGTGATGTCGGCGGGCAAGAGAGCGGGCAGCGCGGGGTGGGGAATCCCCCATGCATGACGGCCCTATGGGGATCGACGTTTAATACGGCGTCACGAGTTCAGTCTACCATGAGCCCAAGTTGATAGTCAGAAGCCTGTTCTGTTCGATGTTGCGTGGATCGCATGGCCTAGTTATATCTAGACCTAGTCCTAGTCCAGTCTAGTTCTACGACGGACGTACGAATGAATCTCTGTATCTGTCAATTCAACAGCTGGACGTGAGTGAGTGGGTTATTACTCGGTAAAGGTACAGACAAAAGAATAATCCTGGATGCTGGACCCTGCATCATCCGGTGACTACACTTTGTCTCTCGCAAATCATCAACAAACCTGCGCCCACCCAGCCTGTTGGGGTCCGTCCCTTTGCCCCAGAGAGGTGCCAGTCATTCATTCATTCTCATTCATCCATCCATCCAGGAGACTGTCCAGCCCTATCTACTACCCACCTATCTATCTAACCTTTGCATCCGTCCGAGCCTGTCCAGCTTTGCTTCCTCTCTTGATCCATTCCATACCCATACATACATGTACTTGTCCCGCGGGGATAACCACGGCTTGATTTAGCCGTCCACCGCATCCAACTTCTCTAACCCATCCTGGCTCTGCAGCACTGTCCGAACAAACGCGCCCGCCCTCACGTCATTCCACGCGTGCATGAGTAAACGAACCGAACATGACAAGCCCCGCAACCCAACGCCCAGACCTCCCACCACTTGAGGCTGTCCTTTGCCGCGTCGAGCCCGTTGGCTGACCACAACTCCGTCGAAAGCCCCCCCCGTTCCTCCTGTACAAAATACGCAGAAGTGAGGAAAGGAAATAAAAAAACCATCGACAACCCTCTGTTGGGCCCGTACGCGGCCTGGCAGCCTGCACGACTAGATGGCGACTCTCTTTCAGTCCTTCCGGGGCTCGGCCATGCCCAAGAGGCTGCTCCGATATGCCCTGGCCCGTCTGGACCTGCTAGACTCGGACGCTCTCGACCTGGACAACCTGGATCTTGCCATCGGCCGGAACACCGTCCTGGAATTTCGCGATGTCGGCATCAAGCTTCCTGTGGGTTTACATGCTATACCCCTCCGCGTGTGGCGGTCCCTCCTTTGGACGGGTGTTGCTAACCTCATGCGGCTTGTGTAGAAACTTGCCAAACTCCTCGGCCTTCCTCCAACCTTTACCCTGCTCAAAGCCAAGGTTATCCTGCTCCGCATCACGATCCCGATGGACTTCTACAGCAGCCCTTTGACGGTAGAGGTGGATAGGGTCGATATCCAGCTCAGGGTGGACCCCAAGGAGGACTCCGAGGCCCGAACGGCGACCCGACCGAACATTACCGACGTAGTACCCAACACTGTCGATTTGGCTCAGTCATTCTTGGAACAACAATCACCGGTAGACAAAAAGGAGCTGGAGACTGCCCTTGCTGCCGAGACGCAAGACGTCGGAGCCTCCCTGGTGCTGAACGAGGACGATGATTCGGAGGACGACGGGAACTACGGCACAGGCCAAGCTCTCTCGCTGCCCGCCTTCCTCGCTAACTTCCTCCAGGGCATAGTTGACCGCACTCAAATACAGATCCGAGGAGTCAACTTTCAGCTTGATGTCTGCATTTCTCCCTCGGAAACAATCCTCGTCGCTCAGGATGTTGTGACTGTGAAGCTCGCACTTGGCCATATCGACGTCGAAGGGGTCACCACAAGCGACGGTGCGCACGCGACTGACACTCCCAAGATTGTGCACAAGGAGGGGAAACGCCATGTCTCTCTGCACGACATCAGCGCCTTCCTAATTTCCGAAGCAAACGTGTTTTCGACGTTCGAGCGGACTGTATCTCTCCCGCCCTCGCTCAGCCCACAATCCTCGGCTGCATCGGCCATGAGGAGTCCGGTGTCGCGAGAATCATCCTCCAAGTCTCTTGACGAGCAAGGTCTGCGGAGCGGGTCGTTACAGCTCGATGAATATGAGGATGATATTGGGGACAGCGAGGCTGCGCTCAACATACCCTACGATATGGGGGATGATGACGAAAGTCTAGAACCAGAGGCTGATGTGGCAGCTTCATCAATGTCTACACCAAGAGCCTCCATGCTACAAGATCGACCACTGCATTTAGAAGGCTTATCTCTCCCGCCAGGTTTGGGACCATCTATTTCAATCGAGGCAGACACTCCACCAGGGGCCTCAAGTGGTCATCTGGAAGTTGGCAATGTCTCGTTAGCCAGCTCAATGCGTTCGGATTCCAGTGGTGGAAGCTCTGTCCAAGGAGCAACGGATGACCTCGCGGAGTCACACCTCTACAGCCACGAGGATGCAGAAAGCATGTACATGAGCGCCTTCTCTCAGCACGAATCCACGATGCTTCAAGGCGAGATCTCGAGTGAGCAGGAAGCAGATGGTTCTAGTATGGCAAGCCATACAATGCCGCAAGAGGACATACATGCTTCGGAACCAGCGCCAAGCCTTCAGGGCGATTTGGAAGAGTCCCAAAAGCTGCCGACATCTGTTGCTGAGCAGCAAATGATGGAATCGAAACTAGCGGTCTCAACCCTGTCAAGCAAGAGCGATTTGGACCTTGATTTGGCTGACCCGTCAGTTTCAAGCAACCTTGTCGAAACACCTACAGAGCTGCCCATCGAAGGCGAGCGGCATGATAGGGATTCGTCGTCTCCGCGCGATTGCCCTACCCCACGCGAACCCACGCGACTTGCTAAAAAAGTATTGGCTCTCGATAATCTTTCTATCTACATTGCGTCCTCTCATAGTACCGTCCAAGTCGTGTCCCTTGACGGGCAATCATCAAACAATGAATCTCAACCCCCAAGCTCCAACATTGCGAGCTCGACATATCATCACATTCCTGGAGCGTTTGGTGCAGATGCTCAAACGCCTCGCAGCCCATCGCCAAGTAGCTCTGGACCGGTCGAGACAGAGATCCACGAGGCCAGTGATGGAATACTCGAAGTTGTTTTGTCGCCGATCAACGTCCAAGTTGATGCCTCAGTTGGCTTTATTCTTGCCATGGTGGTCTCCAGATTGATCGGCGCCGTCAGCTTGGCAAAACTGACTGAAGAGACATCCACAGCAGACTCGACCGTCGCCGAAGAAACACTGTCTCAGCCCATCAAGGTGACATTGGAAGCCGTTTCTCTACTTTTCTTGGAACGCCTAAGCGGGATTGCAGAACCAACAGGAGGTATTTTCTCTGTGGGCTCCTCGAATCTTGAAGCAGACATTTTACTCCAAGCACAGCTCCGAAATGTTCAGGCGGTGCTGTCGCCGCAAGAAACAACTGTTGATGTTGACAGCTTTACTTTTGGATATTCCGGTGACAACGGCAACATCATCTCGTTCGACAAGAACAAGCAGATGGCAGAGTCCGTCAACGATGGCCTTCCATCCCTCGGATCCGAAGTTTCGATCAAGCTCAAGAAGACGGCAACCTTCTCCAAGATTGATATCGCAACTTTACCACTTCATATCTGCCTGGATCTTCGCCGCTTGGATGAGACCTTTAGCTGGTTTGGTGGCTTGAGCAGCTTTCTTAATATGGGGTCGTCTATTGCCTCCATGAACGCACCCGGCAACCCCCCGTCGCCAAAGACACAGGCGCGCCCAGCGTCCCGAGGTGTCAAGTTTGACACTCCTATAAACCCAGATGACAGGTCGGCCGCGTCCGACAACAAGATCAATATGCGTATCAACGCGATACAGCTGGATCTGATTGGAAAGGATTGCAACATGGTTCTCGAAACTAGCGCTCTCAAGCTTGTCAGCAGAGATGAGGGTATCGGCATTGCCCTCCGCAAGATCCAGGTGCATGGACCTTACTCTAGCGAGAGCGGCGCCTACCCTCCCATTTCCATTGTTCTTAATGGCACGCGTATCGAGTATTCCATGGCGCCCAAAGAAACGGATCTCGAACGCCTCCTGGAACTAATTTCGCCGTCCAAGCTCAGAGACGCACAAGAAGACGACGATGAGATCATGGTCGACACTCTACTTCGGCAGAGAAGAAAAGCCTCAGTTCTGCGACTCGGTGTCAACAGTGTGGCAGTCGACGTCTCGAACATACCGCATCTCAGCTGTTTGCCATCACTCGGGGAAGATCTTGCCCGATTGGGGACTGTTGCCAAGTATCTTCCCGAAGATGACCGCCCGGGCCTGATGACAATGATTCTTGTGCAAAGGGGGCACTTGACTGTCGACTCCGGTGGAAGATTTGGTGTAGTGGCCGCTACGGTGACCCGTTTTGATGTAGCCCACGTTGGTGTGCCTTCCTTGGTGGCAGCCACAGCCAAGTCGCTCGAGGTTGACCGCAACCAGATCGAAGAACTGGTAGGGTCTTCTATTTTGGGCTCGCCGGATGACGAGGGGCCACCCGTGTTGATGGTGCGGTTGATTGGTGGTACCATCGAGCCTACCATCACGATAAACCTACGTGGACTCAACGTGGAGTACAGGGTTCCTACGATAATCGACCTCCTAAACCTTGGCGAGGATGCGACACCCCAAGACTTTGAAGCCGGGCTCGCCGCCTCAGTTGCTCACCTGGGCGAGCAAGCTCACGTAGCGATAGCGGGCACCTCGGCTCTGGCGGCAAACTCTACAGTTGCCGGGCAAGGATCTCCAAAGATCCCCATGGTCCAGGTGCACTTCATTGACTGCGCAGTCGGCCTCAATCCACTGGCAATGACTTCCAAGTTGGATGTTGTGCTCTCGGATAGTCTGCTCAAGGTCTGGCTGCAAGAAAATGGCGATGCCAAGGCAACCTGGCACATCAAGCAGGCCTCCATACTGTTGATTGACGACGTTGCTCTAATAGACCCGCAAAGCAAGCAGCACGTCCAGAGACACGTGCAACGGCCTTCAGACCCTTCAGTCCCAAAATCCTTGGACATGGACTCGGTGTTGTGTGCCCAGGGTTTCGTCAGCATCAGCCAAATCCGCGCTGCAATCATCAGAGTCAAGGCCGTAAATGATGAGGGCGGGCAGAGGCTAATTGATGTGGAGGTTCAAGACAACTTCATTGTTCTTGAGACGTGCGCCGACTCTACCCAGACCCTCATCGGTCTGGGGAACGCCCTGACACCCCCGACACCGCCCAGCAAGGAGAACAAGTTCAAGACGGAGGTTGTTCCTATTGAGGACATGCTTGCATCTATTTCACAGGATGCGTTTGGTAAAGCCGAGGGCGATTACAATTTTGATGACGACTTTGGAGAGCCAGAGGACTCTGGCTGGACTGATGATGATCTGGAAGAAGATTTGGACATGATGGGGGGTACCTTGGGTTCGCATGATGACGGACATCAAGTAGGGCAGACACTCTTCGACGCCACCTCTTCCTCGATGATCTCGGATCGTACAACAACGCACTACAGCAACAACGAGGTCCTTTTCAGCGGCTTCAGCGAAAACTCCAGCCATGCAAACAGTCCCGACATGTCCATCGAAAATGCATTCTTCGCTTCTGCTCCTGCTAGCGAAACGCCGCAACCCGAGTGGAAGTCGTCAAAGATGCGGGAGGTTATTCCGACGGAGGTGAGGGTCAAGAAGTACCCCCTCAAGATCAAAATCAGGGATATGCATGTTATCTGGAACCTGTTTGATGGGTACGATTGGGAGCGAACGAGGGAGACTATCGGCAAAACGGTCGAGGAGGTTCAGGCAAAGGCTTATGAGCGACGAGCACGAATGGACAGGCGAATGGCCTACCAAGAAGAGGACGGGCTCGAGGAGGAAGCTGTCAGTGATTTTCTCTTCAACTCGATTTACATCGGCATTCCGTCACACCAGGATCCTCGGGACCTCTCATCAAACATCAAGCAGGACCTGTACGGCATCAATCCGTCTGACACGGAATCGGTCGCAACGACAGCTTTCACTGCTACCACGAGCCGCGTGGGCGGCCCTTCCCGATCAAGAGGAAAGAAGCTCAAGCTCACGCGAAGCAGGCACCACAAGATCACGTTTGAGCTCAGCAGGGTGAACGCCGCAATCCGACTGCTTGAGCCTGGATCAGAGGAGACGCAAAGCATGATAAGGGTGCACATCCAAGATCTCGACGTATACGACCACGTCCCGACATCCACATGGAAAAGATTTGCAATGTACGACGAAGATCACGGCCCCCGAGAGATGGGCGTGCCCATGGTCGATCTGAAGGTGCGCATCGTGAGGCCTGTGCTCGACGTCACGGCCGAGGAAATAGTCTTGTTTGTCAACGTCCTTCCGCTGCGATTGCATGTCGACCAAGATGCGCTGGACTTTATCACCCGCTTCTTTTCGTTCAAGGACGACACAATCAAGCCGAAAAGTCCCCCAAGCGACGTGCCTTTCATCCAACGCGCCGAGATCTTCGATATACCGGTCAAGCTCGACTTCAAGCCCAAACGCGTCGACTACGCAGGCATTCGATCCGGTCGCACTACCGAGTTTATGAACTTTATCATTCTCGACAACGCCAGCATGGTGATGCGTCATGCTATTATCTACGGCGCGTCTGGCTTTGAGAGGTTTGGTGAGATGCTCAACGACGTCTGGATGCCAGAGATCAAGCGTCACCAGCTGCCCGGTGTCCTTGCCGGGCTAGCACCGGTGCGTTCACTTGTCGACGTAGGCAGTGGATTCCGTCACCTATACGAGATCCCCATCCGCGAGTACAAGAAAAACGGGCGTGTTGTGCGCTCTATTGGAAAAGGCGCAGCGGCGTTTGCAAGAACCACTGGTACCGAGCTCGTCAAGCTAGGAGCCAAGGTGGCAATCGGGACGCAGAACATGCTCCAGGGTGCCGAGGGGCTTCTTGTCGAAACCCCAGAGCACAACAGGTACGGCGGTGCAGGGCCATCCACGGCGCAACGGGCGGGTGACTGGGAGGAGATTGAGGATTCCGAAGACGACAGTCGCCACCAGATCTCACTATACGCAAACCAACCCACCGGTGTCATCCAGGGGCTGCGGCATGGTTACAGAAGCCTCACACGTGACATCAGCATCGCGCGGGAAGCCATCATCGCTGTGCCTGGCGAGGTCAGGGAGAGCTCTAGCGCGACAGGTGCTGCTAAAGCTGTCCTCGAAAAGGCTCCCATTTTCATATTCAGGCCGGCGATAGGCGCGACGAAGGCAATAGGACAGACGCTACTCGGAGCAACAAACAGCCTAGACCCTCAGAATCTCCGACGCATGGACAATGTAAGGCTGTCCCAGCTCCCTTTGATTTGATTCGATTCTGGCCGGATGCAAGAATACCAACTAATCTCCCTTTTCTTCACGCAGAAATACAAGCCGGACCCCAAATCTTAAGCTGTCTATCTTGAATCGACCACCGTACCGGCTTGTACTGAAACTGTGCGCTGAGAAGTCATGTTGTGCAGCATGAGGGTAAGGTAAAGAAGTTGGTTGCCTGTCTAGTTGAGAAGCTTGAGGGAGATACCTAGGTAGGTATGTCCTTTGAGGCGGCCACAAGATTTTCTGCTTCAGCTTCAGTTCCTTTTTTCTATCAAGTACCTAGCTAGGCAAGCATCTTACATATGGTTCACATTTGGCGTTCCGTGCCATTCCTCAGAATGCACTTGTAATTTGGGCAACTTTTAATGTTTTAGCATCAAACACGGCGTTGTGGGAGGACAGGCCATATCTTGTTTGTTTTTCTCGATTTGTTACCAGAACAAGTTTTCGACATAGAGCAACTGGCACTCTAAGGTTTCGACGATCGATGGCATTCGTGTGATTGTTGAATGGAGGCTGGTGGGAACCCTCTTCTCTCATTTTTGAGCGCCTCTTGGGGAGTCCCGTTACCGTGGAATCAGGGACGAAATGTAATACCATCAGTCGTTCGGTGCAATAGGGCAAGACAAAGGCCGCATCCCCCTTCTCTTGGTTCTCCAAGGTTTTTGTACTGCAACCATCAACCCCTTCTGTTGTTCCAAAAAGATTGTTCCCCTTCCGTCCTTGCGCACACCATTTCCCCCCCTCTCAAGATTCATATACGATCAGCTCAAGACTTCGCTGTGCCAAGACGGTGCCCGGTGCTAATGCTCCCCGGACGGCCGAGATTCAAGGGGTGTGAGGGCCACCCCGGCCCGCCCCGCGACGACGTGAGCAAGTTGGATGTTGCTTGGGGTTGCTTGCTTTACATACTGCTGTTGTTGTTTGATATTTGTGTTCCTTGAAAATTTCCGCCGAAAAGTCGTTCGCTTTTCTTGTTGTGGCCGAGGAAACAGACGGCCTATTGCAAATTTGTGATGTTTTTTTTTCCGGGAGTCTGGGAGCGGAACAGTTTCACTTCACCATAGAGATGGGGAAAAACAGGCCTCAAGTTAAGGTCTTCACTCGGGGGAGGCCATATCCGATTTGGGTTGGGCTAGGATATTTTATAATAAACCCTCTTCCTTGAATGGGGCAAATACCTCGGAATTTGATACTCTCGCTACTCGGTGTAACATGTTATTGCTTGAAGCCGGCCAACCATGATGCTCCGAAGTATACCACCACTATCACCAAAATAAAACCAGGAACCCCCTTGAAGCTATCTGGCAGACTAGCCCGTCCCACCAGAGTACGCCCACAGCTGCCAAACGATCCATCCATCCACAGACCTCCCGTCCTGCTCGATGAAGCTCTTGCTTCCCCAGCCTTCCACACGCCCACGCCCGGCTTCAGACAGGCACGGCTCATGGTCTCCTTGCCACGTATTAGTTAGGTACGTTTTTGATTTTTTTGTCCAGGTTGGCATCCGGAACCGAGCAACAAGTAAAGATTAAAGTACCCTTTTCCCTTTCAACCGACTTTTTCCCCTAAACCAACCAACACCCGATAAAAGACACCTGTTCCGCGCTTTCAACCATCTCCCTGGGGGGGAGATGTAGCCAAGTAAACACACCTGACCAAATAAAGAGCAGGTTCAATGTTGTTCGTGATGCCCGCTTGCACAGAGTAAAGTCTAACCAAGATCCAACGGGCAAAACCGGGCGCCATCTGAGTATGTCTGTACACGGGCAGAACATAACATCATTTCACCCACCAACCGACCCAAGCTAGTAAACAAACACCGCAACGCCGAAGTATAAAGGAAGCCAATCGTTGAGTGAGTATATATCAGCCTCCTTTCCAATCATCGGCGGGCGACGTCCGGCTGACCTTGCGCCCTCGTGCACGTCCGACTTTCATGGAGAAAGACTGCCCAAACTCGCCAGCACCACCCTAGACGCGCTGGTAGAAGAGCAGGTATGCAACCTTGTTGTCCTTAATGTTGTCCTTGGTTTGCTTTCCCTTAGAAACTGTCGATGCGGCGCCGTTGACGACGTTGCTCCACTTCTTACCACCGCTCGTGGGGGTGCTGACTTGGTTCCATCCTTCGTCGTCTGTTGCTTCATCCTCGCCCATGCTGGCGAAACGATTGGCGGCAGCCGAGGCGTAGCCGCCAGATTCCTTGCGCAATGCGCTGTCCCCCTTTGCAGGCTCCTCTTCGGCGCCGCCCTCGGCGACATCCTCGCTGCGTACACGTCTAATAACGGTATCATCCAGCCTGATCCACTCTGTCCCGTCTTGGCGTCGAACATCGGCCGTGTAATGTCCACCGCTGGCATTCTTGCCGTGGTGGTAGACGGCTGCGCTTAGCCTGTACTTGGGCAGGCTGCCCGTGGTGCGCTTGGAGCGGGAGATCACCTCACGGGGGATCTCCAGCTCGAGGGGGTAGCCGACCTTTTTCCAGATCTTGACAGTACCATTGCCCTCGGCGTCAAACTGAAATCTCTTGAGATGAAGGATGAGTACTGGCGGCAGCGACTCAATGAAGACCTGCTTGGTTGCAGAGACATCTTTGCCGCGAGGAGAGTTGAAGTCGCCACGGAGGCTCTCTGGGTTGGTGAGGTTGCGAAGAGCGTCGACGATGTTGCGTACTTGGGGGGCACCAATGTCCAGCTGAAGCGGTTGGTAGGGCTCGAGCGTGACCGAGTCCTTCAAGCCAGGGACGCGCAGCTCGGAGCGGAGCTGTCCACCAAAAATCTTTGTAATCGGAGATGATGTGTCCGACTGACCGCTCGAGCGGGTGATGGCAGCTCGCTGTCGGGGTCCAACCTCAAGCCAGTCGTTATCGCCGCCACCAGCAGAGTGAACCGACGCAGGAGGGGCATGAAGAGAGGACTTAGGGGATGTCTCCGCCGTGGAGGACGGCGGAGCAGCGCGCATCACGTGGGAACACTCGTCATGTAGTGACTCGAGGAAAAACCCCAGGAATTCCTCGGCGTCTTGTTGGTGACCACGCTGTTACGGTTGAGGAGTCAGCAGCGATCGATCAAATTGGGACACGTCAGATTAGAACGTACCCTCATGCTAGAGAAGCGGGGGAGCTTCCTGATAGCCTCGTATATAAATTCCGGAGTGAATGGCTCGCCGTACTGCTCGAGTTCCTCGCTCTTGAGTCTGCGTCGCAGCTGGTCGACCGATACGGCCGAGTCGATGATTTTAAAGTCGCGCATGAACTCAATCCTGGAATTGCGTTGTCAGTAAGATCGAACTGTTTTGCTCCGGCAGTCAAAAAGATGGGATCAAAAACTCACATGGCATCGATGAGAGGGGTTTCGCTGTTGAAGCTATGGGCAAGCTTCCTCCCTGCCTGCTCAAGGAAGTCGTAGAAAGGGGTGCAGAAGAGAAGAACTTGGAGGACCTAGAACGAACGTCAGCATTTGCGCATTTAAGGGAGTCTATAAAACCGTCAATACTGACAGAGTTCATGTAGCACATGTTTCCTGTGTTGATCAGGCCTCTCGGCTCGATGAACGCCAGCTTTTCTCCGCTATCGACGTGGTAGGCTCGCAGGGCTTCGGCCAGAGAGTTGTTGTTCGCCTCAGCAAATCCTGGCGCGCCAGCAGCGTGGCCTCCAGTGATGGAGTCTATTGCGGCTGTCCCATTGACTCCAGCTTGGCCATTAGGAGGCACGCTGGGAGCAGCGTTGGAGGCAGCAGCTGCGGCGTTGGCGGCAGTTTTGGCGAACAGTCCAGTCCAGAGCTTGGGTCCGGCGGGAACAGGGGCAGCTGCATGTGAGGGAGCCGCAGGCGCACTGGTCTCGTCAGAGACAGTAGTAGTAGAGGCGGCGATTCCAGCATCCGAGGTAGCAATGTCGACCTTGGGTTCTGCGATGGCCTTCTTGACGTCTTTCGGGGATCCCTTAGGCACAACTGGTATTATGGGAACAGCCGGGACTGCAGGGCGACTGCTTGCCTTGGGCTTCCCCGAGGTTGGAGTAACCGATATTGATGATGGTGCAGCTTTGACCGATGTGGGCGTGGTAGGTGACGTCGAAGCACCAGAGCGCTCCTCGAGTGGAGATGTCGATGCCGACTTCGGGGCGTCTTCTTGCGACTGCTGTGTGCCAGAAGATTGCTCAGGAGCAGAAATATCCGCCTCAGTGGCGTCCGCAGGCATCGATTCCTCCTTGGACGGCAGGGCAAGCGCTTGAACCTGGTTGTCGAGGGCCTTGTGGCACCTCTTGATTTTGTTGACTCGCTTTGGCCACAACTGGTCGGGATGAGTGGACCAAGGAAGCTGGGAAATTGTTAGCAGGGCCCACAAAGTGTTGCGAAACAGTATTACTTACCGGTGCCCTGAAGGACGTTGTGGGAGGCGACAGATTGACTTGGGGCTGCGGCTTGGGGCTTGCCGAAAGCTCAACCGATGTCTCGACGGTTTGTGGTGTGGGAGGCGTCATGGGCGGAGCCTGAGCCGGAGCCTGGGCAGAGCTTGTGGATGACGGTGTGGGGGGTGCCTCGGATTCGTGAGAAGCGACAGGAGCGGTGGTGTGTGGCGGAACCTCGACCTGGGCCTGAGGAGCAGCTTGCGCCACTGTAGCAGGTGCATAATGTCCAGGAGCATGTTGAGGAACTTGATGAACCGGTTGAGGGGGCACAACCATCGCGTGGCTATGGGAGGCGGTCCGTTGAGTGGGTGGAGGAGTCGGGTACGGAGACGAGACGACGATGGGCGACTGTTGGTTGCGTGGGTAGGCTTGCGGCTGCGGCACAACCTGGGGCGGCATGGCGCCGGCTCCCATTGTGTGGACGTATTGATGCATGCTCGGAGGTGAGCGCGGATAGTGCGGCGCGTACGGCATGTATTGCTGGGCGGCCATGTTGGGTGCGTAGTACTGGCCGCCGTTTTGATAAGGCGGCGGCATCGGAGCGGCATGGGGGTAGCCGTAGCTAGGGTATTGATGCCCCATGTAGCCGGCGTACATGCCTGGGTGCTGGACGTGAGGCTGATGGTGCTGGTGGTGGGCGCCGTTGTAGTGCGAATGCGATTGATGGTATGCTGGCGGACGGCCACCTCGGCGCGGGCCCGGGCTGGGACCGGGACCACCGTGGGAAGGGCTCATGGCGATGCCCGCAGTCCCCGCGCCCTCCATGGCCTGCCCAGCCGGCAGATGACGATTGCTCATCCTGCCGGCGTGGGGTTTGTCGGAGCGCAATGGCGGCCCACTGATGCGGAGGCTGCCACTGCTAGTCGAGCCAGGGCGTGAGACGATGAAGGGGTTGAGATCACCGACGAGCGGATGGATCGGGGAGGCAAAGTGGTTGAGGCGTTTTTGCCGCTAGGCCAGGGACCGCGCCGGTCGCGTACAGCCGGATAGTTCGGGCGTTGGACTGGTTGAACGGCGCCTGAGTTGAAGAGAGGCGGCGAGGATTGTATAGTTGTAATAATCGTTCTGAAGTTGGGGTGTTAAGGAAGGGCTGGAGCGTTTTTGGAATATTGGTTTCCCCCAAAGGTGCGTGCGTGGGTAGTAGGTATTTGGGCCGGGGGGCGGCGCAAGGGGAGAAGATGTTGCAGAGAAGTCAAGGGAGTATGGAGAACGAGACCAACAAAGCAACCCAATGGCTAAATCTGCAATGGAACGAACAGAAAGAGCGGAGAGAATAGACGTAGGCCGGCCAAGACGACGGGCTGCGGTGCGGCTTTGCGTTGTCTGGATGGATGATGGAAAGTTGGGCAAAGTGCAGTTCCATCGACCGCCCCAAACTGCGCGACGAAATTTGGGTCGGGATTTTTCTCGCACTCAAAGCCAAGTTAGTTGGTTGGTTTGTTGCTTGCTTGCTTTTGCTCAGCTAAGCTAAGGTAGCAAACGACGACGACGCCATGCCTCGCACGGTGTACATTTTGTGTGGGGCTTCTAATTGACGCTCGGGCCTCAATATGGTAGGTGCTTCCTCGACCAAAGACGTCGACGACGACGATGATTGGGATCTTTGTTAATATACAATTATTAATAGCAGCTTGGGTATTATAGAGCAGGCAGAAAGCTACATGCGGTTGCCAGCAGCTTGGCAGCTTGGTTGTTTTGTTTTTTAAATGTATCACCAGAAGACGCATATACCACCACCACGGAGATCATAGACGCCATGGGTGCAGGCAGCCAGCCAGCCAGCCAGGACAGAAGCACGTATGTCGTGTTCAAGCCTGCTTTGCAAAAAGGAAGCCCCCAATCGTTCTTCAAAACCCAAATCGCCAAGCTCTTCCTCGCCCAAGCCCTCACTGTGCTGCCCCCTGCCGCGCCGGGATCAGGTTCCTTAGCGACAAATCGTAGACCACGTCCTCCACCTTCTTGACGTCGTACTTGACGCTGTCCACCCGCTTCCTCAAGATATCGTTCTTGAGGTTGAGCAGCTGGAAGCCCGCGTGCAGGTCCCGCACAAAGGAGCTTATGCGGACCGCCATCTCAAAGTCGCCCAGTGTCACCGTGTTGGTCGCCAGCCGGCTCAGCTCGTTGGTTAGGTCCGTGAGGGAGAGAAGGTACTCCTCGATGGTGATGTGGAATGCGTCGCGGTCTTGGACGTTGACGGGGACTGTGGAATAGTAAGCTGCAAGCTCGACAAAGATGATAAGAAGAAACATCATAAGGCCCGGCATATTTCTTACCTTGAAAGACCGCTCCGACCTCCTCCAGGCTCAGCAGCCGTCCCAGCTCGCCAGGCTTGGTCTCGTTTCCGATGCCACCCAGGAAACCGCACAGCACAACGGTGAAGATGGCACCCCGCATGTGGCGTGACCATTTGAAGTTGTATCTGCAAGTCGGGCAATAATTCATGTCAGATTTCAAAATGCGTCAATATATGTACATGGAATCTTGAGAGAGAGAAAAGAAAAAAGCTTCTCACTTGTAGTATGGATGCTTGGAAGCCTCCGTCTCGAGTGCCTTTGTGGTGACGATCAAGTCCTTGATGGCAGCTTGTAGCTGCGGTAGCAGAACTCCCTCGTAGTCGGCGACCCTGGTGGCGTGGACTCGGGAGATGATGCCCTGGGAGTAGGCGACCTCACGCTCTAGCTTCTCGGTGATCTCGCCCAATGCTTCCTTGGTCTTGGAGTCCTGGTCAATTTGAGCCTTGAGCTGGTCCAGGACCGCTTGCGGTATCATCTGAGCCATTGCAACGTGATATTGGATTTTCCTTTGTGGTGGTTGTTTGAGTGAAGAGGAT
>JASAOQ010003663.1:0-20292 GCA_031306065.1 Pseudopyricularia cyperi | reverse complement strand
AAAAAAAAAAAAAAAAAAAAAAACTTTTCGCATAGCCAATACTGCTACAAAGCAAGACCAAGCACCATTATCTTGATGCCTCTTTGGACTGCTACTCAATTTGTCATAAGTTTAGAATATCAAGTATCTACCAATCCACCAACCTGCAGTCTCAGGCATGAACTTTCACACAGCTGCACACGGCGAACACGAAAAACTCAAAGCAAAGTAATCATCATCACGTGCCAGCACTTCACGCTTCGTAGCCCTGTTATGTCGGTATCCAACATATCCCATCCATAACCTGGATGCCCGGTGGGCGGACTAGCCCTCTCATTCACACGTGTCCGACTATCTTCAGCCCTACAGAAGAAAACACCCCCGCACAACAAAAGACGTAGAGAGGATGGGGAAGGATAAGAATGACCACAAATCAGAAGAAAGTTCTTCTTCGCATCCAAGGCAAGCCTCAGAGTACAATGAAAAAAGGTTCGCGTCGCCTCCAGGCAGTGTGATAGGAGGGACACAGTGGAGGGAATCATGGGCAAGCCCAGCGGAAACCCTCCCAGTGACAAAAATTAGTATAATCATTTGATTCTGGTCATGTAGACCAGTTTCAGAGATTAAACTGAAAAGAACAGATACTACACTTGATCTAAGCCAAAAGGCTACAAAGGGAGAAAAGATAGCAGTTAGCAATCAGTGACTTCAGAGTGGACTAGCCAATGTTAGGGGGGGTGTTAACGTACCAAAGAGAGCTGAAGAGGAGGGAGAAGTCAGAAGCATGGGAAAGGGATGCGAGCTGTTTATATACATTCTGAGAGTAGGTCCCACCATAATGACTCAGCTGCAAACTCTGGATTACTCAGCTGTAAACTCTATGCGCACGGACGCCCTCCCTCTATCCTGAGTACAGTCGCTCAGACATGCACCTTAGTCTTGGAGCCACTGTTCTGTGCATTATTGAGTTTCCACCTCCGACAAACTGTTAGAATTAAGTTGATATACATCGGCAGAGAGTATCGTACCTAGTCTAGCAAAAGCCATAGATATCTATCGTCTGATTGCGGCAAGATGTGGGATGATTGCAGAGCAGGAATCCCACTTCTAATGGTTGTCCGTCCAAGTCCCCTCCAAAAATGGGTCCTTCATCATCCCAATTCGCACCCGAGGTGTAATGTTCTGTGATCACAAACTTACACGCAATGCTTCTTACCACCTCCGAGCATATGTTTATACTCATCCCTGAACACCCATCTGCCGCCCTCCTTCATGGCCTCGCGCCGCCTCACCTCTAGCATCCATCTGTCCATCCTGCGCCCCTCCTCCCTGTCTCTCTCTTGATCTTGTGTGCTTGGGAAACCTGTATCCCAGTACTGCTCTGGAGTCTTTGCGCGCTCCGTGCGGTGTCTGCACCTGCCGAATCTGTTGGCCTGTTGCTGAAGTCGTGCCCGCATCCACAAAGTCCTGCGCTCTGAAACGTTCATCTGAGATATGCGCATGGCATCATTCCCAAGGTATCTTTCGACCAACAAAATCTCTTCTGGCTTGTTATAAAATCTCTGCCCGTGTTGCTCGGTTAGGTGGGCTACCTCAGCCATGACCATGGCATGCAAATCTTTGGTCCTGGGACATTGGCGATCTGTACAACCAGTCATCTTGGCGCGATCATCCTTGTGTCGCACCACTTCATCAAACGCAAAGTCTTTGTTATCGTTCGTTGCCGGATTGATCCTGAAGTCGGTAAGCCTCAGATCATCGACAGGAAGAGAGCGAAGAGGAGCAGGCTGCTTTCTCAGCTGCACGTTGGCGGTGCGGTCCATCAACGGCTTTCGGCTTGTAGAACGAGTAGCTGATCCAGAAGCTGCTGCTTTGATTTCGGTTTTGTTCGGAGTCGTGGCCTCGGACCGAGAAAGGCATTTGTGTGTGTGTGCCAGCTGAGAGGGCAAACTCGGTCCAGACTTAGACATCGGATAGACCACTGCCTCTTCCTCCTGTGCTTTCCGTTTCCCTGCTCGGCCCGTTTCGTTCAAAGCCTTTTCGCCGTCTTCTCTAACCGCAAAATCTCCGCGAGGAGGCAAAAGTCTTGGGGCCGGCAGGTTGGCCTTGTCTCTCTGTTGTGCTGGTGTGTCGAGGAGGGCGCCTAGAGGTTGAAATGCAAAGGGTGAGCTTTCACGTCTCTCATCGGCATTGTGAGTCGACTGCGTCTCGTCGCGAACGACTACATCCGCCGCCACGCCGCTTGGTCTTGGCTTTCGACTAGGATCAGAAGAGCTGACAGTATCTGCTCGTTCCATAGTCGGAGGAAATTGATCTGGAAGGTCATTGTCTGGTTTCGATGACCTGAGTTTCTTCGGCGTCGGCATCTCTGTGATTCCATCGTCAAGGTCAAAACTTTCTTGGGGAGTCTTCCGCATTTTGGCCAGCGTCCTGAGATATGCCGCATGATCGTCCGGTACGGCCTCTTGCTTCACTGCGTTGCGTCGATGAGCACCAACCACGTCCGCGTCGCCTCCGGGAAGCCTGCGCCTCTTCACTGGTCGAGCTGAGATCAAGACCGGAGGATCTGATGACGGCTCCGCCTTGACATAAGAGCGGGAGTGAGCCCTTGGTGTTTGCTCACTCGACTGCAATGGTAGACCGGGATCATCATCTTGATCTGTGCCCTCTTCTGTGGGGGCTTCTGACCTTGGAGAAGCCTGTCTTGAAGCGGATGGTTGAGGATTAGTTTCAGCCGAGGACAATGCTGCCACTTGATTGAGCGGAGCGCGCAGGGCAGAAGGATTCATTTCCAACTCAAAACTTGGTGGTGCGCTGGTTATGACGGCGTTGGCATCGGAGGGTGGCTTTGACGGGGCCGCGGTAGAGCTACCTAATGCAGTCTTCAATGTCTGGACTTGTCGATTTGCGTGGCGCTCTTGATAAGACTGCTCTGCGACTGCGAAATACGCTTCAATTTGCGCGGTATCGCCGTTTATGCCGAGCTCTCTTTCCAGAACCTCGGAGTACAGCACCCATGTCTCTTCCTTCTTTTGCGCCATTCTTGAGTGCTTCTTTAGCGCTTTGTTTGCTTCTCTCAAGAGCATGTTCTGCTCCTTGAGACGCTCGTAATCGTGGTGTTGCTGCAGCGTCGCATCAGTGGGAGGAGCGTCTTGGTTGGGCATGTGAGCGTTGTCGGGGTCGTTCTTGGCTCCATGATCGCTGTGCAAAGCCTGCCCCGAAAAAGCAGCAGTGAAAGATTGTTGAGGCATCCCAGCATCCCTGGTGGAAGACAGCTCTTCTATTGTCCTCCTGAGGGACAACATCTCCTGTTGCAATTGCAGCACCTGAGCTTCAAGCCGTTTGTTTTCTCTGGCTAGAAACAGGTGCTGCCTCTTGTCTCTTGTTTGGAGCTCTTTCGGCGCCATGCAAAAATGTCAGTCTCCTGTGAAAGCAGTACGGTAACAACGGATTGAATTGCAAAGGTGGACACGTACTGATGGCAACATCTTGATCAACCCTGTCAAACGCGTCGCTCAGCGCATCAAAGATAGCCTGCCTATCGATCAGGTCGACCAATGGATCATCGTCAGACATGTCTGCAGCTCAGCACCCCATGAGGCTGAGATGGAGCCGACGGTTCTTGGATCGTTGTGTAATGTAACGGCATGCGGTGGATGGAGATGATTTACCGGCGGGGTTCAGTCGCACGACGGTTTGCCTCGATCTTGGCGGCACGAATTACGCGATTGCCTCATCATCGCCAAAACACGTGATGAGGTGACGTCAATGTAGCACTGAATCTCTATCGCGGTGTGTTGAGGTAATTACCTCTGATAAGCCAAATGGACCCCTGAATTGATTGAGCGGAACAATTCTCGTAATTGATGGAAAACAAAAATAAAACAAAAAAGAACAAAACCAAATGAATGCATGCATCAACTGTCCCCAACACATCATTCGGTCTCGTGATATTATTTTTGTTCTGAAATCAAAACCTCATTCATTAATCTTGCTAGCTTGTCCGAAAGTAACCGCGACTCAACTGGCCAATGAAATACGTTTGAGTTATGTTGGAAAACTACCGAGACTAGTCACCTAAGGTACCTACTGATGTCGGCTTTCATGCGTGCCGTAGCACAGACACGACTCGCAGCGGCTTTGCTTGAGGCTCGGCCAGCATCGGGCTCAACCTGAACCAGCAGACATTGATTGAGAGCAAGTGAGCGTCGCACTCCCTAACAGGTACCGGAAGTTCAGCCGAGCCTGTCAAGCCAAAACGACGGGATTTTACTTTCGTTCGTATAATAAACTCCACCAGCTGTTTGTCTTGTGACATACAATTGTGCTTGTGACACATCGTGTTCAACAAATTTGGAGCTCGTCCTTAGACGTACCTGACTGTGCCTGACATACAAGAGGGCCGGACACATCCTGTTCACTTAGCTTCTCCTAATAGACAGCCAACATAAGCTTCCATTGGCAATATGCTTGTGGTTGTTGGCTGAGCTGCCCCGAGATATTCTAGACTGGTCTATCTTTCTGGTGAGTTCTGACTCGGATCGCTACCTTGACCATGGTTACTCAACATCTTAGTTTTCACTCACCTGCCGTCCAATCTTTGCTTTAAACCTGACCTTCACCTAGTACCCCTGGCCGACTCAACTCTGACATGTCTTCTCAGCACCATCTCAAAATAAGGTATCGGACCCGGTGCCTGTAGCATCATGTCAACTTCGTCTGGGTGCCGCTGGGCTACCACCCTGGCAAGGCAGCTCCGACCCGCAAAACCCCGCGTCGCATCGACTTTAGCAAACCCTCGACATTTAGCTACACGACGAAACTTCCACTCCACGAAGCTACTGCGCGAGCTCGAGCAAGTCAGCCGGCAACCACGCCGAGAGAGTCCAAAAAATGGTACTCATGGCCCAGGCCATAACAGCCAGCGCATCCTCTTGGCTGGAGCATCGGGCGCAAGCCTGGCCGTCTTGGGACTTGCCATCTCCCACCACGAGTCAACAGACGACCCCGATGCCACAAGCACAACCGAGTCCCGGGATACATCCCCAACCGATAGCCGTGACCCTTCTTTGCCACGCCATCGTCTATCCGACATACGTACGCAACATGGGCCCAGGTCGAGCAATCCTTGGGTGACCTTTGAGGACAAAGTGTACGATATCACCGAATGGGTTGGGGCGCATCCTGGTGGTGACGTTATACTGCGGGCAGCTGGCGGATCCATTGAGCCGTACTGGGATATTTTCACAATACACAAGGCTACCCATGTGCGCGAAATACTGGACCAGTACATGATTGGCTTTATTGCCATGGAGGACTTGGATTGCAAGACGGGCCGGCCAGCGGCTGAGGCGATAGAAGACCCCTTCGCCACGGACCCCGAGCGGGACGAGCGACTGATCAAGCACACGGCCAAGCCTTGCAACGCTGAGCCGCCACCCGAGGAGCTTGGCAAGGAATTTATCACTCCGCCCGAGCTCTTCTACGTCCGAAACCACATGTGGGTTCCTGTTGTAGAGGAACACCGCGCGGAGGAACATGTCCTGACTGTCGAGCTGCCGGATGGAGAAGAACGAGCATACACCCTGGCTGAGCTGCGCTCCCGATTTCGGACCCACCGTGTGACGGCTGCTCTTCAGTGCAGCGGCAACAGGCGAAGCGACATGACGTCTTCAGCAGCCGCCACGAATGGCTTGCAATGGGGCGTCGGGGCCATATCCAATGCCGACTGGGAGGGTGTGCGGCTGGCCGACGTACTCATCGACGCCGGACTAAACCCCACAAAGCTTGCATCCACTGCTGTTGATACCGGTGACAAGGATGAAGGCGACAGCGGCGAGATGCATGTCCAATTTTCCGCACTCGAGGCCTACGGCGCCTCGATACCCCTTTCCACGGCTTTGGATTCGCGGGCAGACGTACTCCTGGCATTTGGTATGAACGGGAAGCCACTGCCACGGGATCATGGATTCCCGCTCCGGACCATTGTTCCCGGCCACGTCGCCGCTCGGTCCGTCAAGTGGCTCAACAAAATCGTTGTCAGCGACGAGGAATCGCCCAGCCAATGGCAGCGTCGCGACTACAAATGTTTCGGGCCAAACGAAGGCTCAAAGCCCGACTGGGACCGATATCCAGCCATCCAGGAGATGCCAATCACCAGCGCCACCACAGGTATCTGGGTCGGCGACTGCGTTCGAGCAGCTGCTGCGGCCAAGCCCGGTACAGAGTGGATGCTACGTCGGACAGACGAAGCGCGTGCGGCACCTGGAGTGCGGGACCTGTCAGCCTGGCAGCGTGAGCACCCAGAGGTCACCAAGACGGACACTTCCCATAAGGGTGCTGTGCCCGTGGCCTTGACGGGGTATGCTTATTCAGGCGGAGGCAAGCACATCATCCGAGTCGATGTCAGTGTCGACGGCGGCAACACGTGGGCACAGGCCGAGCTCCTGGACGATTGCGGACCCGGAGGATCCAAGTGCAAAGGGTCCAAGTACTGGGCTTGGAGGCGGTGGCGATATGTCGGCACCCTACCCGAGCTCTCCGAAAGTGTGGGCGCCAACAAAAAGTGCACCACGCTGCTCGTCAAGGCCACAGACTCGGCCTACAACACACAGCCCGAGAACCACACCGGCATCTACAACGTTCGTGGGAACCTGGCCACGGCCTGGCACCGGCTTCTCGTGTGTCCGTCGTGCGTGAAGAAGCCCGACGGAAAGACGACCTGGTGTACCGGTGACAACTATGGTTCCGGGTTTTCCAAGCCCAAGACGGCTGACGACAAGGCATGAGGAAATGTCGACAAGGAGACCTCGCCATGGGGGAAAAAAAATCACGGGCGCGCTTCTCGCCGTTATCACAGCGTCGGATTTCGCGGCTGCGTGCTCAGCCCGCACTTCCATACCTCTCATTTGTCTGTAAACTTCTTGTGCAATTACATTTGATGTGTTTATTTCCGGAGCGTTGCCTTTTTGATCTTCTTTTCTTTTGTATTCTATTGGCATCAGACCTTTGCAGGAGACCCCATTTCAACATACAAAATGCACCACTGGAGTAATAGCATAACAAATCTTCAACATGGTCACTTTACCTTTACATATATATCTCTCCCCAAATCTCGACTTTGTGCGTGTTGGTGAATCGCGTACGTATTAGCCTACGCGATTTCATTTCATTGCTTACGAGGACTAGACATGTCATCTGAACAAACATAACGCAAGACAACGTCTAGATTGTGTATTCTCTCCGATCTCTCCTAGGCAAGTAATACATGTGATAGTGTACAGACAAACCCATCCCACGCCGACCCCCTAAACGGACGATCTTAGCGAAGATCTTTTTGAATGAATGCAACCGCTTTCCTCACTTACAAACGGCTCACAACTCCTCATCCTCGTTGTCGGTAAAGTACTCAAAGTCACGAGGAACAGATGCCTCCTCGTCATCCTCGCCATCCTCATCTACAGCGGTCAGCACCCCGGCTGCAGCGGCAGCGCCGGTGCGCTGGTCTCCTCCAGAAGAGGCGGCGGCCCCTGACGAAGCACGGCCTCCCAGAAGCTGTCGGAACAGCTCGCTCTCGCCAGCCCGGCCTCCGCGACCGAGCGCCTCGCGCCAGTTGTCGTCGCCACCCGCACCACCGCCCGAGGCGATCTGCTGAGCGGCACGGAGCAGAGCTTGTTGGTCGGTAAGACCACCCAAGCGTCCACCGTCGCGGGCTGACGAGCCTGCCTGCGGACCAGCAACGGGCGCCTTCTCCACGGTAACCTTCTTGAGCTTCTCCTCGATCAGGGATTTGGGCTCATCGGGTTGTGTGTCGTGGAGAAGAAGTGGGCCACCAGTAGGCTTCTTGACAGGCTTATAGCGACCCGCAGGGAAGCTGATGTACTTGAGCTGACCAGGCAGTACACGAGAGATGTTCTCGATCTCGTAGCCAACCTTTTCCTTTTCTACCTTCTTCTTGGTCTCGGGCGCAACCGAACCATCCTTCTCAGCAGCAGACTCCCCGTCCTTGGTTTCTTTGGCCTCATCTAATTTGGCCTTCTTGTCGTCATCGACATCCATCTTATCTCCTGTATCAGCAGCCGCCAGCTTTGCCGCGGCGGGCGTGTCGATGTCCATGCTCTCGTGGCGCTGTGCACTCGCCTTCTTCTGGGCACGTCGCTTGGCCTGGGCGGTCGTTGACAGAACAGCGGTTGCGATAAGTGCCGGGCCCTCTTCGGTCTTGACCTCCTGCTCGGGTGGATAATCGAACAAGCTTGGGCGAGCAGCACAGTGGAACTTGAAGTTGGGGATCTCGAGATCGTGATCCAAGCCGATAATGGAGGTTGGGCTGAAGCTCAGCGACAAAAAGTGGGTAAATGGAAACCAGTACCAGTATTGGGTGAAGACAGCCATGCCCACAATTCCTGGCATGTTGAGGTTGCCAGTCTGCGTCTGCAGTCCAATGGTGCAGTTGCGGCCTCCAGCATCGATGATGCCCAGTGCAAGCGAAGCACCAAATTTGGTCATGGCATCCTCGTGACGGTCGCCTACGACCTTCTTCAAGGTCTTTCGGATAGAGGTAACCTTGGGGTTCATGGCCTCGTTCTGCTGGACCATGATCATAGCCAGGGAGATGAGGGCACCTTGACGCACAAAGTCGGTCGGGTCCTTCATCATCGGCTCGAGGAGGTCAATGGCCTCGTCGAGACCTGTGCCGGCACATGAAATACCGAGGGCCATGGCGGAGCCGTACCGAACGTGAGGGTTGTAGGACTCGGATAGAAGCTCTACCATGCGAGGAACACTACCGGGCTTGCGGAAGAGGATGAAGCCCAAACTCATGACGGCAATGCGACGGACATCATCATTGACGTCGCTAACTGCAGTATGAAGGAGCTTTCGGATGGCCTTGTTGCTTCCGGTGCCACAGTAGGCCATGGCAATGGTCAGAATACCACCGTACCGCAGCGTTGGGTCGGGGTCTGCCAGCAGGGCCTCGATGATGGCATCGGCGCCCTCCTGGCGCCCAAACATGATCAAAGCCATGCCCAGGGCGCAACCGCGGACGATTTTCTCGTGTGTGGTGTCATGGGCATACTGGAACATGTCCTTGAGGGCGTTGGCGTTTCCAGTACCAAGCATGATGAGACCCATGGCCAAACCAATAGCCTCACCGTTGAGTGCCGAGTCTTGGAAAAGCACAATCTTGAGCTCTTCGAACAAGTCCTCGTCACCCGTAGCCATGCCCGCAATTCCGAGTCCAAGGGCTCCGCCGTGGCGAATAACCTCGTCGTCATGGCCTGTAAACATGGATTTCAGGTAGTCGAGGGCGTCCGCACCATGGTTGGCGTGAATCAAACCGTACGCGTATAGAGCGCCGCCCTGGCTAAAGGTCGAGCCGCTGCTAAGGCCTCCAGATTTCGGCAGATAGGGCTCAAGAAGCTTGCGTGACTGGGTGAGGTTACCGCGATGAATGACTCCAAGCGCAGCCGTGGCCGTGAACTTGGACCAGTTGACAGCCTTGCCGAGCCATTCCAGGTTGTCTCTGAAGAATTTGTCATGGGTGGTGCCTGCGTTCATGAAAGCATTGCAAAAGGTAACGGCAGTGTGGAAGATGGAGTTGCGGCCCTCCAGGCTCTCACGAACCTTGTTGAGGATACTGAGATCGGTGTGGTTGTTGCGGTAGAGAAACTCGAGGTTCAGCTTGATTGTCTTGCTGCCGTCCAAAATTGTGCGGATATTCCTGAATACTTTGGCGACGTCTTCAGGCAGCTCTTCCTCGGCCTCCTCGTCGGGCGTCGATTCTTCGGCGTCTTCGATGAGAGGGGCGTCTTCACCAGCCTCTTTTTCTTGCTTCTCAGGCTCGGACTTCTTGGGCGGTTGGCCTGAAGGCAGCGAGTGGATAACCTTGCCCAAGAACTCCTGCGTGCCATTGTCGTAAAGATCAAAGGCAATCTGATATGCGCTAGCTGTCGAATTGGCGTCGCCATTGTCGACAAGCTTGCGCAGCATCGTCGAGGCCTCCTCATCGGCGTTGAGATAAACGACACACCTGGCGATAGCGAAATAGTCAGGGTTGGGTATGTCGTTGAGAAGGCCGAGGATTAGCTTCAAAATCTCTGTGCGCAGGCTACGCTCCTGAACAATGTCCATGCAGATGCCCAGGGCGTATTCCATCAACTCGTCAGCCGGGCTTTGGCCAGTCTCTTGGGATTTGCCCTTGGCAAGCTTCTCATCGTCGCTGGCCCGCTTGATGACTCCCCGCAGAACTTCGAGGTTCTTTGCCTCCACAGCGATGCCAACAACCTGGCGGTAGCGGCCGGCCTTTAAGCAGGTCTCAAAGAGGCGCTCAATGACCCTTTGCAGTGCCTTTTGCGTGTGTTGGTCGGGCAGCCGCACGATGGAGCCTGAACGGCCCTTCTTGGTGGCGGGCTGGAAGGTCGGGTCCAGAATTGTGTTGTCTGTTGAATCGCGCGACAGGAGGGACTTGGATGGCAGTGTGGACTGCGAGAATGGGGTCGTCGGAGACATGAGCGCCGAGGGGTCGGTCATGCCGGCAGTGAAAGTCGTCTCCAGAGCTGGCAGGGTAGTATCGGACTTGGACTTGGTTGCTGGAGCGTGTTTCAAGGACGAAACGGCAATGTACTGGTCGATACACTTGGAGATGATGGTCTCCTCAAACTCGCCCGGCGCATCGAGCTTGAACAAATCGCCGGCCGCCAGGGCAAACGTCATGCTTTCGTTGTAGGCCTGAAGATGGTAGTAAACCTTTGCCAGCACCAGGGCAGCAAGCTGACGTTCGGGGAAGTCCTCATCCTCGTAGAGAGCCTCGCTGTCGATGATCGTGGGGTTAGCAAACAAGCTGTACAACTTGGACTTGGCCATGGCATGGACCGACGTCCAGTCCACAAGAGACGCACATTTGGCTCAAAGCCCCGGCTACCTCCGTCCAGACGGTGTCAATGTCATCATTGAGTGTCTGGAGGGCAAAAACCTTGAGCTCGGGCTCCTCGTCGGCGAGGAAGCCGAGGACTCCCGTTGCCGTGACGAGACCGGGCATTTCGTGGTGGAGGTAGGTGACTGGATGCGGATCAGAGCGCGAAAGCAGTGGTGAGATGGGGAATCGTAGGAGGGTTTAAGTGATGAATTGTTGCTAGACGCGGCGCAGTTCTGACGTCGGAAAAGTGAGGTACCTGGATGGCATACAGATGAGGATGCAAACCACAACGCCCGCTCAGCTTCAGACGGCCCACGCCTAAATGACACAAGCAGGCAGCTTCGGTATTGCGTTGCAAACTTGCAAAGGAGCGCACGGATCAGGCCGCCGCAGGTACCCACTTTTAAAGTAGAGCTGGTGGGGAATAAAAGTCATCGCAACGCCTTCACTGGAATGCGGCTTGTTGCTTTCTTCGTTTGGGACCTGGCACATTGTGCTTGGGGGATTGAAAAAAGAAGTGTTTACAAAAGCCATCTTGCTTCTCTCGTTCTCCTTGACAATAAAAGGACAGCTAGCACCTTGGGTTTTGAGGTATACATGAGTAGCAGCGGGCGCTGACTATGATTACGAAAGCACCGCGGGCGCATCGCAAGAGCAAAATCCAGCTGAATTCATCAAGCTTACCTATCACAATAGGCCAATCAGAGAACGGGAATCCATCAGGAGCAGCACTGCGCACCACCCAGCAGGTAGCTCCTTACCCCAGCCCAGCTCCAGCGAGCGAACAGCTACAAGGCGCGACCAGAACGTACCTTAATTTGTGCTGAGCGCGCGTCTTTCATTGAAGCAAGCTATCGAACCGTAGCATTCACCATCTCCAATCGTCATTTTTTTTCTTCTGCTATTATCTCTCTTAATCGCCCGGGCAAAGCCCAGCCCATACTCCCCCGCCCGTCTGCCCGTCGCCAACCTCGCCAGAACTCCTGGCCGCCTTGCAATATCTAATAATAGTCATCCTCGTATCCCTACCTACCTACCTTGCCTTCTCCATTCCCCAATCATGGATTTGACAAAGATGCTCAATAACGACGCGGCGCCGTCGCCGCGACCACCGCCGGCCCAGCATCCGTCGCAACAGCCTCCACCACCACAGCAACACCAGACAGTACGGCATCCGTTGACCCCGATCCAGACCGCGGCCCAACCTCCTTATCGCGACTACAATCAGACCACGCCCGCGGCCGCCATGCCCGGCGTCCACATGTCGCCGGACGGAGGCTACTTTTCCCACCAGCGCCCACCACAGGCGCAGACGCCAGGAGGAACGCCCGGCTACGCGCATCCTCAGTCGCCGTATATGACACAGCAGTCCGTTGCCCAGACGCCCGGTGGCACGCACGTATTTGCACAACCGCAGTCTCCCTACATGTCGCAGCCGCCTCCAATGCTCCCGCTGGGCCAACCTCGTCCGGCCCGCCAGCCATCCTTCCCTCGGAATCTCGTCCCACAGTTCCAGACCGCCAGCTCCAACCCTTCGCAATCGCCAACAATGGAAACGCCGGCCAAACGAAAGCACGAAGCAGAGCACCAACCCCAGCGACCGCCGCCATCGGCTCGTCGCAAGTTGCCGCGCAGATATGCCGAGAAGCCCACTTGGGCGCGTTCCCTGGAGGAATGCAGAAACGATGCGAAGGCGCGTGGTGAAGAGTTTGAGCTCAAGAGCTACAACCTCGATCTGAGGAAGCTCGTTTACCCGGATGAGAGGCATCAGCGTGAGAAGACGGCCGAGAGGACGGTGAGCAGGCATGCGTCACCAGAAATATCCCGTGCGAACGGGTCTCGTCCAGGGCCGTCAGCTGCGCCCGCAACTAGAAATCCACAGGCGACTCCCGATGTTACGACGATATCGGACTGGGAGCCTTCTATCAAGGGTTTCCGCCCGACCGATCTCACCGTCAGGAGCATAGCAGACTTTGTTGCCCAGAATGTGATAAAAAGTGACGACATGGAGCAGATTCTGTCTCGGAAGATTCAGTTTGAGGTTGAGGCCAAGCTAGGATGGGTTATCGACAAGCAAACCGAGCAGAGACTGTGTGTACCTGGACTCGACGAAGTCGTACTCGATGGCGAAAGAATGGACACTGCTTTCAAGAGTAGCATGACCGAGGTATGTCGCACGTTACACATACGTGCAGAGGTTGCAAGACAGGCGGGCAAGCGCCGCCGGGTCGGAAAACACCGCACGTGAACCTAGGCACATGCTAACCCAAAACGTTCTCTACCTGGTAGCAACAACATAAGGGATACAACGATTACCTGAACCAAATCGTCGCTCAGACTTTTCATCGAAATCCAGAAGCGCAAGGGCGAGTGCCGGTTATCTACAAACACACAAGGGAAATAGACAGATTCTTTGAGCTGCCGCAGGACCTTGAGGCTCGGGTACCTGACATCGTCCGGCGTTATAGCAGGCATCGGGTCAAAGTACGAGCCACCTATGTGCGCGAAGGGCAAGGACAGGAGCTTCTGCCTCTACGCCAGATCGTGAAGGCAAGGATTGCCGACCTCACCATTCATTTCCCCCGCGCGCCTCACGATTGTCGCATCAGTATCAACCTCGAAATGCCATGGGATGGCTCCATTGAAGACCTCGAACGGTACGGGATCAAGGACAGAAGGTCACCTGACCGGAACAAGGACCGTTTGAGCTATACTCAAGGCCCCTATCAAATCGACCTCACACAGGTGACGCAAGAGGTCGTAGGGGGAGGCATGGTAAGTTGGTTTTATGGCATTGTTTCCCATGGAGGCATTGGTTTGATATAAAAAAATGAGGAAAATGCTAACAACCAAACAGAGAAAGGAGCATGAGCTCGAGATTGAGCTCTCTGGCGACCGGGTGCTGCAACAGGGTCAGCTAATGAAGAAAGGTGCCCGCCACGACTATATACCTCTGATAGAGGGCTTCTACAACAATGTGCAGTTACTGGCACACGTTGGAGTATAAGACCGGGCATGTGGCACACAATTGCTGGGCAGCTTGCAGGGCGTTTTAATCATATTCTATGGGAATGCAACAGCGAACAACAGTTTTGGCATTCGGAGCTAAATCCACCTGGCGTGAGACTTGTTTGCGCGTGCAAAAAGCCCTCCCCCGTAAGTGATAGGAAGGCAACGCCAACAATGCTTGCAGACTCTCGCCCACCGCTCCAACTGCTTTTGGCGAGCCAGCTTGGCCGTCTTGGCGGTTCACGATCCCGGGTGATATGGTACCGCCAGAGAGTCGTAGGGACGATATGGGTCGCTGAGGGAATTTGCCAATCATCGGAGAGGGTCTTGTTCGTACAGTAGCATCTGGAAGGCATCCGATATCATGATGGCTGGGTACCTAGGTAGGTAGGTAGGTAGGTAGGTATCTATCTACCGTATATACACAGGACCCAGAGTCTAGTCTAGACGTTCTCTTCACCTTTCTTTTCTAGAACCGAAATCCATGTGCCCAAATTTACGGAATAGCAGCCGTGTCAGTGTAATACGATACGAATGCATATTGGGGTTTTTAATATTTCGTACCGATTCTTCAGACACAGCAAAGTACATAAGCATACTCCAAGCCTCCCCCCCAATTGCGACCTTCCGAATCGGGCACTGGAGCAGAAGATATGGGCGATGCGACGGAGCCTGTTCAGGCAGGGAACTGGCATCTTTGTCCAATCGGTTTGCCTGTAGGAGGCGGCGCCAAGAGAAACACCAAATTGCAATCAACAGCCCGCACGCTTCTCCAGGCTGGGCATGAGGAGAAAGGGAAGCTGCTCCTGCGACCGCCCCGCAAGAGCAGAGACAATGTCCGGTCTTGCAGCAGTTGGGGCGAGCCAAGCCGTCGTCGCGGCCTGTATGACGCCAGAGAAAACAATAATGGCGAGGGGGGAGGGGACAAGACAGGGCGATTATGCGGGCGAAGCAAACATTCGCTCCCGGTTATATAAGAAGGAATGGCGGCCTCTTCGCCCCTCGCCCGCCCACCCGACTGCTTCACCAACAGCCGTGCCTGTCATTCCTCCTGTCCCTCGCTGGCTTCGCTCAGCCCGGAGTCGTTACCCGTCGCCGCCCAGCGCTCGAAGCTGTCACCAAAAAAGTTGGTTCGAGGACTGCCAGGATCTGGCCTCTCGTTTCTCTTCTTTCGAGCCGCCACCACAAGCCACATTGGTCAAGATGCTTGGTTCTCTGTTGCTCACGGTCACTTTGGCCTTCGCGGCCTCGGCCATTGACCCTCCTCGCCAGCCCAGGCAGCCTCTCGGCAACGGCGACAAGCTGCTCACCTTCAACGACACCGTGCTCTCCCCCAAGTTCGGTTCCAGCTTGAGGTCCGTGCAGTGGATCGCCACGGGGGAGGACGGCCAGTACATCACCAGCACTGATGCCGGTCTGGTCTTCCAGAGCATCGCCACCGGCAGCAGCGAGACCTTTGTCGCTGCCGACAACTTCCCGCCCAACTGGTATGACTTCTCGGTCCGCTCCGACTTGGCAAAGGTCCTGTTTGCGACGGACTACGTCAAGCAGTACCGCCACTCGTACTTTGCAAACTACTTTGTCCTCGACGTTGCCTCGGGCGAGCTCTCCCCCATCGTCGCGGACCAGGATGGCGACATCCAGTACGCCGAGTTCGCACCCACCGGCGACGCCATCGCCTTTGTCCGCGGAAACAATCTGTTCCTCAACAAGAACGGGACCGTTTCGCAGATCACCACCGACGGTGGCCCCGACAAGTTCCACGCCGTGCCTGACTGGGTCTACGAGGAGGAGATCTACGGAGACCGCAAGACGCTTTGGTTCTCCCCGGACGGCGAGTACGTTGCCTACCTGAGCTTCGACGAGACCGGCGTCCAGACTTTCACCATCCCCTACTACATGGATGGTCAGGAGTTCGCCCCCGTCTACCCCAAGGAGCTGGAATTGCGCTACCCCAAGGTCGGCACCAAGAACCCGACCGTTGAGTTCACTCTCCTCACGGTCGCCGACGGCACGACCCAGACCGTCGCCGTCGACGCTTTCCCCGCCGACGACCTCATCATCGGCGAGGTCGTCTGGCTGACCAAGAAGCACGTCAGCGTCATGTATCGCGCCTACAACCGCGTCCAGGACCTCGAGAAGCTCGTGCTCGTCAGCGTCCCCTCGGGCGAGTCCTCGGTCATCCGCGAGCGCGACGGCACCGACGGGTGGCTAGAGCCGGCGCATGCCGTCCAGTACGTTGGCGCCATCCACGGCGCCTGCAACGTGACCTACTACGTCGATTTGTCGGACGAGTCAGGCTGGCAGCACTTGTACCTGCACCCGGTCAACGGCGGCGAGCCCAAGGCGCTGACGTCGGGCGAGTACGAGGTCACGGCCGTGCTCAAGATCGACACGGCCCGCCAGCTCGTCTACTACCAGTCCACGGAGCGCCACAGCACCGAGCGCCACATATACTCGGTCTCGTACGCCACGGGCGAGAAGAAGGCTCTTGTCGACGACTCTGTCGCCGCCTACTGGACCGCCTCGTTCTCGGCCAACGCGAGCTACTATATCCTCACGTACCAGGGACCCGACGTGCCCTACCAGGAGGTCTACTCGGTCAATTCGACCACGCCTCTGAGCGTCCTCAGCGACAACAAGGCCCTCTGGGACCGCATCCAGGAGTACAACCTGCCCAACATCACCTACTTTGAGCTCGAGCACCCGTCGGGCTTCACGCTGAACGTGATGCAGCGCCTGCCGCCCAACTTTGACGCCTCCAAGAAGTACCCGGCCCTCTTCATCCCCTACGGCGGGCCCAACGCCCAGGAGGTCCACAAGCGCTTCGCGCCCATCAACGGCTGGAAGCCCTACATCGCCTCGGACCCGGAGCTCGAGTACATCACGTACACGGTCGACAACCGCGGCACGGGCTACAAGGGCCGCAAGTTCCGCGCCACGGTGACGGCGCAGCTGGGCAAGCTCGAGGCCGAGGACCAGACGTGGGCGGCCGAGCAGATCTCCGAGCGCTTCCCCTTTGTGGACCGCGAGCACACCGGCATCATGGGCTGGTCGTACGGCGGCTTCCTCTCGGCCAAGGTCGTCGAGCTCGACTCGGGCGTCTTCAGCCTGGGCATCATCGGCGCGCCCGTCACCGACTGGCGCTTCTACGACACCATGTACACGGAGCGCTACATGAAGACGGCCGAGGGCAACAAGGAAGGCTACGACACCACCTCGGTCCGCAACACGGACGGCTTCAAGAACATCGCCGGCGCGTCGTACGTCATCCACGGCACCGGCGACGACAACGTCCACTACCAGAACACGGCCGCCATGATCGACCTCCTGGTCGGCGCCCGCATCCCGCCCCAGAAGCTGCACTGGCAGGCGCACACCGACAGCGACCACAGCCTGACGTACAATGGCGCCGGTCTGTTCAGGGACAAGACCATCGTCGGCGCCCTCTTTGCCGAGAAGGAGAGGGAGGGCCAGGGACTTGCGCACCAGTGGAGTCGGAAGCGGTCTACTGAGAAGGCCAAGTTCATCTTCAACTAGATTAGGGGTAATAATGTAGATGGTGATTGACAATAGCAGTTTTGTCAAATCGAATCGCCTCCATCATTACTTTTGTATAGTTTTCCTGTAGTGATAGAATTATTATCTCTAATATCAACTTCAACTGTTTTGACGGATGTTTCATGACTTGATTGATGTAAAGATCACATGCATATTTTCCGAGATAACATGAATACCAGGATCACGGTAAAAAAAAAAGAGAACAATTATGTCGATTGAGCAAGTTTATTAGCATGGATTGATACTACGCGAAGCATATAATTCCCATCGCAACATGGATATCGTAAAACGCTCCCAAAACTCTAACTCCAGCGTAAGACCGTGAAGGTCCTGGCTCGGACTCATTAACGGACATCTGTCTTTCCCAAAGTGCTTTTCTTTATCACCGTGTTGGACCGCAGAAGCCGACTGACATTTTATCCCCATGACGCGTCGACGCATCCAAATTCGCGCTCACCCTCTCTGTACCTTTTTTAGACGATCTGGTCGCCGGCATGACCTCCCACAGGCCTCCTAGGCTGACTGAAACCATCATTGACCGGCTCTCCAGCATATCCACCTCCTGGGGCGAGACTGTTGTCGTGAGTTACACCGTTATGGTGTCTCAGACCAGCGTGGTGACCATCGGTACCAGCGCCCAGACCGGCTCCGTGCTTGTCGTGGTGACCGTGGTGGTGGCCATGGTGAGTAGAGCCATCCGCACCCCAACCGGCCTTGCGAGTAGCGACAGCATGGCTCAGTTCGGAACCGTCGTAGTTGAAAGGAGCTGACCGGTTGAGCGGGATGTGGTTGAAGCGCCAGTCCCAGATTGCGGCGAAAGTCATGCGGTACGAGCTGAAGGCCATGACGGTGCCCACGGCGGCGCCGGCAAATATGTCGTACCAGTTGTGGTACTCATCAATGGTGAGGGCACCCCCGATCAGGACCGCGCCCAGGATTGGCGCGTAGACGAGGGCGAGCTTCCACAGGGCCGGGTGGTAGTTGCTAAAGACCTTGAGCTTGGCGTTGAGGTAGAGGTAGAGGTAGACGAAGCCCGCAAAGGCGGCCGTGGTGTGGCCCGAGGGGAACGACTCGAGCGCATCGTTGATGAGTTTCTTGTCACCCCGGCATATGTCCGGGCGGAAGTACAGACTCTGGAACCCTTCGCCGGTTGACCTCATGAGGGCCGGGTCCGGGTCGCAAACGTCGAGGAAGTGGGGGCGGAGGCCGCCGATCAACCACTTGACCCATACCTGGAAGAGGGCGGCCGTGATGAGCGAGTAGAGGATGCCGATGACGGCGTTGTTGAAGTCCCAGAAGGAGCGCACGCGGATCTGCATGATGGCCATGATGACGATGGGGATGATCGACGCCAGGAATGCTGCGAGCCAGATGGGGACCACCTCATCGCGGAGCGGGTAGGCAAACTGGGGGTAGACGACCTCGCCATCGGAGAAGGTGACAGCAAAGGAACGGGCCGGGCGAGGCTCGGCAAAATAGATCTAAGGGGCGCGTGGGAGTATTTTGTCAGTCGGGGTTACAGTCACGGGAAGGCCTATAGACGACGTCGAATATTGGTGCCGTGCAAAGGGATGCAAAGAAAACAGAGAAGAAAAAAAACATACTCCGAGACCCAAGGCTCCCATGATGGCCATGGTGACAACGTCGAGCCAAGTGTGCTTCACCCACTGGCCGAAAGTTGGACGGCGGGCCATGCTGTATGACTCGACCGGGGAACGCGCGCGGCGGTTGGCATGACTGCTCTCGGTGGTAGGGAGACTGCTCTCCTCCTTGGCAAAGCGGCGCTTTCCGAAGAGAGGCATACTTTGTTGCTAGAGATGTGAAGTGATGTATCCCGGGTGAAGATGCTTGACAAGAATGGAGGCTAAAAAGCCAAGGGAAAAGCAGTAGGCTTTATTGCCTACGCAAGAGAATGCCGAACCAGAGTGGCGTTCAAAGGAACGGTGGAAAGATGGCGGGAGGTTTGTGAGGGAAAACTGATGATGAGGCTGACCCCAAAGGCAAGACACTTTGGTTTTATATAAAAGTTATGTTGGTAGGATAGAACGAACCCCCATCAACAAACTACCCTGGCACTTGTTCCTTCTAGCCGCATTAGATGCTGCTTTACCTCCCATTAGAGGGGTCAGGTACGTACGACGTTCGCAGACATGGCTATCTCACCAGTTCCAGTGCTACCTGACGGCACGGAACGGATGGTGATAGTTCCCTGTTGGGAGCATTGACGTCACCACTTACCTTACTTGAACCCCCCAGTGGGCTCTGTTCGCGAATAAGCCAGAGGCCAGAACACTTTCCACTCAAGGTAAGCACCCAGGCCATGGGATGAAAAGTGGCAAGGGGCCAAACAGACGTAGCGGGAGACTCATCTTGTCTGTACGTTACGGCACTAGAATTGCCGACAGCGACCTAGGGTTTTATAATTTCGGGGGGTAGAACATGCAAAAGACTGCCGTTTGACAACGACGCAACCTATTGAATCCGGTATAGATCGGCCTAGACTGGTCATTCTACGGGGATGATCTTTTTGTCGAGGGGAGTGGGAGGGGCCAGCAGCCAGGAGGCAAAAAAAAAAAAAGTCTTTACAAAACACGAGGCTACGGCAGTGTACTCGAGCGGATGTGCGGCTCACCAAAATGATGTTTTGGTGTGGTTGTGGTGATGTGAATTGGCGTTCGGGTCATGAAAGCTTGTTTTTGCAGACCCACGTTTTGATCATCGCAAGTTTCACAAATGCTGTCCCGTCCTCGATGACATAATTAGCCCCTACTCTAATATTACCTAAGGTAGCTATGTATGTCATTGGGGGGGGGGGGGGGGGGTTAAGA
>JASAOQ010003658.1:5466-20229 GCA_031306065.1 Pseudopyricularia cyperi | reverse complement strand
CCAAGAATAAGGTAGGTCAAGGTACCGTAGGGACGCGCCGAGCCCCTCAGAAAAGAGCTGTGCCTACCGTGCCGCCCAAAGCCCTTCCCGACGCCGCAGGAGTCAAGGCAAGACACACTCGATGGGCCTCGATTTGTCTAGAGACACATGGCGTGGTCTAGATCTGAGGCTGAACCCTGTATCTGCATTGCACTTGCTCGTCCTTGATGCTGCCTGGGTGACGGCCCCCAGCAAGGCGAAGTCGAGCGTTGGACGCGGCTGTAACTGAGTGAACGTGGTTGGATAGTGACAGCCACCTTGACCGGTCGGCGCACCTGTGCCGCTGTTGTCGTGTTTTCACAGAATTGTCATGCCGAGGTTTGAAAAGGTGTCCGTGGTAGAAGACAGACAACTGCCGGTCACAGTATGTGGATCCCATGGAATCGACGCGGCAGTCAACCGTGGCCAGTTTACGGTGTTCATGTCGGTAGCCTGGAGAGGCGGGGCTGATCCATGTTGTGTCGGCGGTTGTTGCGAACCGGACGAAGGCCGGATCAAGACCCGTTCGTTGATCCGCCCAGCCTTGCCGGTGTCAAAGTTTCACAAAACCTCCGACGTTCAGTAGAAGAAACAAAACACCAAAGTCCAACTGAAGATGGAGACACGCAAGTTCGGATGAGAGGTGGGGGTCACTTGATAGTGGGGCACATTTACTCGGTACAGGGTACATGCAGGGTAGCAAGATAATCGAGTGAAGCGCGTCGCAGCGCGTCTCGAGCCCCAACATCTCTCTGACGCTAGGTCTCCAACATCAAATGTAATAAAATCACATTTTGTCACGGCCAACAGCTATTAATCGCCTGTTTGACTGCAGATATTTTTTTCTACAATGACCCAGTCGAGTCCGGTCCCATCGGCCCAAGACTATCTGGACAGGGCGAGGAAGTACTACCTCGACCAGGACCCCCAAAAGGCCAAAGGCTACTTTGAAAAGGTGCGTCCCATCATGATCTCATGTCCTTCTTTATTTACATTCACCGGCATATCTCTGATCGCCCCCTAGGCATGCCTGAGCTGTCCCTGCCTCAAGAAGGAGCGGCTTGCGCGCCGGGACTATGTGCTCAAGTGCCAGGCCAAGGGCATCAAACCCAAGCCGCCAAATGACTACATCCGGGATCACCGCTGTGACTGCAAGGACTTGATGTCCGAGCTCACCAAAGGCTTCCACGGTCTCCAAAGTCGATCTGTCTCCCAGCTTGCATCTGGTCCCTGTACCTGCAGGAAAGGCTCTGGCGCTCCTAAGGGAGTTCATCCCTGCCATCGGGACCTTCACATCCTTGCCGTCGATGGGATATGTGCTTGCTATGAGCTTCTGGGGGACTTTGAGTCCTCCTTTGACGCTGCGATTATCATGGTTCATATGTGCCCCATGAGACCAGAGGTTCGTTATAATGACATGGGTGATAGACTTCGGCGCGTTTCTACTACAACTTGACTAACTGGGACGATTCTCGACGCTAAAAGGGTTATCTCAGGGCGGCAAAGCTTGTCTCGAAGGTTCTCCAGCAGCGCTATCGTACATCAGAACAGCATGTATCAATAGAAAGCGTCCGACGGTCTATTTGCAGACATGGGCTTGCGAACATGCCACCCGAAGTCACGGACGACGCTTGTAAAGACAAGGTAAGGGCGAAACTCCCCAGTAAGTTCTACTTGTGGATCACGATTCTGATGGCGTTCCTCAGTATACTTTACTACGGCGACTGTTGTCCATGCACAGCAGAGAGGACCCAATAATTCGCCTGCCTGGGGAACTGCTCGTCATGATTTTGTCACACCTTGCCCTGAAAGAACTGATGTAAGTTGTCACCTTCCATTACAGATACAATTGTATACTGAAACGTCATGTACCTCCTCAAAGGGCTTTTCAGCGCGTCTCCAAATCCTGGTCCAACTTCGTGAGTTCCTCAGCCGCTTCCGGCTTATGGCAACACCTCGACTTTGGTGCCAACGCAAAGCCGTCAGTGGCAGCCTTGGGCAGGCTTTTCCGACTATCAAACGGTATTCGAGATGGCAAGATTGTACCCACGACAAAGCATGTCAAGATAAGGAACTGGGTCAAGTTCTCGCTTGACAAACCCAAGCTAGCCATGTTGACGAGGTTGCCAAACCTCCAGGTGCTAGAGCTACGGCATCCACCCATGCCGAAAACCCAGAGAGTCGGCCTTGCGTACCGTGAACGGGTCATCCTATCTGCCTATGATATGATGCCTCCCCCTGACCCGGGTTCCGGCACCCTGGTCATGCCGCACTTGAAGCGGCTCGTAATGGAGAATTTCTTGCAAAGGCCGGAAGACGGGCAACCCAAGACGTGGGAGTATCTGGGCGCAGCTGCACCGCGGCTTGACTCGCTCGAAGTCAGTGGTTTTGGGAAGCCTATCTGGGGCGCGCCTTTTCCAAGACTCAAGGTTCTCAAACTTTCAATGCAACATGGAAGCAGACCCCCAGCCATACAGTTTGTGAGCATCCGAGGCCCCGATAAACTTGCTCTGCCGAGAGGCTAGTTCTGGGCTTTTGATTTCTGACTGACATTGCAAAGGCTCAATTCCATGAGATTTTCCCCAGCCTGGAGCAGCTCTATCTAGACGTAGCCATCGTTCATTCTACAGCCGTCAACCCAGGGTTCCTCCCGCACCTGAAAACTCTAGTCATTGGCTGCCTGTTCGAGGGAGTCGCAGACTCGGACGACCCTACGGTCAACTTACGCATCTTCCCCGCCCTGCCCGACACACTCAGAGTGCTCGATCTGGGCAAGAGCTCCTACAGTCTGGTCAACGAGATCCTCTTCAAATACCCGCAGCCGCACAGCCGGCCCATCTTCTCCCGCCTCGAGGCCTTCCGCTTGCTGGATAATGACTACGACGCGGACGCGGTGCTGGAACTGCTCAAGCCCAGCATGGAGTCCGGGACGCTCCGCGTCATGGACGTCGCCCTGCCCCGGAGCCCCGCCAGCGCCCTGGTCGGCGAGCTCGGTTACGAGGCGGCCATCGCCGCGACCGTGGACCAGTTCGCGGCCCCGGACCTGCCCCTCGGCTCCATCACCACGGTCGGCATGCCGAGGTACGTGGTGAGGAACATGCGGTCGTACCACGGGACGCATAGTACGCTCCCGTTCGTCGACTGGGTCGCCAAGTTCCCCAGCGTCGACACGGTCCGCTTCTATCCCGAGGCCATCGAGAACGCGGCCGAGGCCATGACCGGATTGGTCAAGCTGCCGGGTGTCAAGAGGATTTATCAGAACTGCCTCAAGGGCGTGGTGCGTGACGAGGTGCTGGCTCATGCGAAAAAGCTCGGGGTGGACGTCTTTGAGACACCTGATCCGTGGTTCCCGGCCGAGTTTCCTTGTGTTTTTGACGAGGCGGATGGTTGTGTGGACGGTTAGCAACATTGTTTGGTGGTTTTGTATTGGTATACCGGGGAACAGTTCTTGTCTTAGCAGTAGTTGGACATTTGGTATGATAATGAAACCAAGATTCTATCCGACATGCTTTTATGGATTTCCATGTCACCTAGGCATTTTGTGTTATCCCTGATATGAGCCATAAAAAAGCGGTCTTCGGAGGAGCTCTGTCACACCTTCACACTCCCCTGACCAGCAAGCTCGACCAATGCACAACTTGAAACACTGGTTATGCCAGCGGTAGAACAAATTATCGCGCGGAATGCTCGGGAAACAGACGAGCAAGAATATGCTCAAGGAGTACAAAGCTGCTACAGGCTGACACAGTAGTTCTCGTAAAGCACAATCTGTGCAAACACAAAACACAGCCAAACAAGCATTCCGCCTAGTCAAAGGAGATGTGGACGTTGTGGGAGCCCTGCTTCCTGCCCTTGACCCAGAACACGAACTGGGGCGAGGCGCCCGAGGGCACCATCTCCACCTGGTAGCAGAATTTCTTGAACTTCTCCCCATTGGGGTTGGTCCAGTTCTCGAGATCGCCGGGTTGGATGTCGAGGGTGAACTTCATGGAGCAGAGGGGCTTGACCTTTGACGTCTTCCTGGTCGGCGGCTTGTCGCCGCGGTACTGCAGCAGCTGGATGTCGAAGCTTGGCTTCAGGTCCGTATCAAGCGTGAGGAGCTCGTAGAACGTGTGGCGGACGGGCTTTTGGTTCGACACGCTTTGTCCCTGTTTGTTTTATTTGCGGTTGTGTGAGAACAGATATGTTTTTTCTTTTGAGCTTTTGCATAAGAAAAAAAGAAAAGCCGTGATAAAAAGGATGGTGACCCTACCTTTCTGAGAAACCACTGCATCTGGTTCTCTGCCATGGAGGCGAACTCGTTTTGGTCCCACTTCATGTCCTGCTTTTTGTGCTTCCGCTTGTTGAACTTTTCTCTAAACTCTACTTCGAGACTATCGCGGGAGATAGTCGACGTTACGAGGATCCGAGTGTTGGCGGAAGGTGAGCCGCTGGACGAGCTCAGGTAGCCTTTGATGACGGCGCCCCTGGCTATGGCAGTCCGCCTGTGTATGCAAAAGTCAGGATCAATCGGTTTTCCGCACACAGCAAGGGTAGGATTTAACCAGTGTCTGGGCAAAATACTCACGGTTTCATTCCCGTCGACTGCATGACCACAATGCCAGCGTTGGCATGGAGTGCATCGAGGTGATGGTACAGGTACGGGCTGCCGCCGAGACCACCGACCAGTATGATGGCCTGTTCCAAAAGTCAGACTGATAGCCACGTACGCGGACGGGGGCTCTATTCTACCCACAGTAACCTTCTTATCGGCCTGCCTGGTCAGTTCAAGCTGCTGGTTTACCAGCTTGTCGATGCCGGCAAAGGAGTGCTTGAAGGTGCGCTCAATGAGCTTCCTAGGGAACGGGGCAGCAGCTCCAAAGTCAGTCTGTGTACATGGCAAAATAGTATTTCTGTCAAGACGAAAATCAAGAACTCACGAGGGGAGAAACATGCGTCCGTTCCGGATGAGCGGCTCTCGCGACAGATCCGTGAAATTTCCCGAGCTGATAAAGGCCTCGGGAGGTATGCGAACTGTGAACTCCTGAGTGCCAGAAGGCTTGAATTGCGGCTTGATGCCCGTCTCCCACTCTCCCTTCAGGAGCTCCTTGACGCCAAACGGGGTCAGAGCAGCAAACCGCGAGCCAAGTCGGTCTTTGCAGATCTTCTCGAATTCGGCGTCGATGAAGGCACCGCCACAGAGACCGCCTATGAGATCGAGTAAGGTTAACCTCATGCTGTCAGCTGCAAGATGCGGGTCTATGTAATTCACCTTTGCCCTCGACAGCCTCGCTCATCTTGATCGGACTGACTTGATCAACCTTGTAGGTTATCAAGTCCTGGACCGCCGAATGATTAGTATACTGGGTCCAAAAGAAAAACCCAAAGGAGGAGCTCCATCGCTGGGGAAAAGGCCTCCTTACAACTGTACCTCCTCCTGCGTCGCAAATGACATAGACGCCGCCCTTGACAGGCTTGCGTCCGGTCTCGGTAAGAGTGGCGAGGGCAGCCGCCTCGGGCTCGGGGACGAAAGAAAGAATGGTCGGGCCAGCAGCGCGCTTTTCGAGGATGCCGGCCTTTGTTGCAGCCGCCTCCATGGCCTGACGGGCATAGCCCTGCCAGATGGCAGGTACTGTGAGCACGACGTGGAACTGAAGCGCGCTGACGACCAGCTCGCCACGGCTTCTGGTGATGGTCTCGATGCTGTGCTTCCACGGCTCACGGAGATAGTCAGCGACCACGTCCACAGCCGTCTTGCCGTGGGTCTTGAGGAATTTCCGGCCTTCTGACAGCATGTCGGAGGAGCGGAGGTCACGCGAGAGGTCCTCGTCCTTTAGCAGGAGCAGCTTGAACCACTTGATGGCATCGGCGTCTCCGGGAACCTCGAAGCCGCAAACGGGCTTGCCGTCTTTGTAGCACAGCTCGGTGGGCGCTTTGCCCTCCTCTCTCCCTGTACCTGGCCAGTTGTAGATGAGATTGATAGCGTTCATATCTTCGACCAGCCCATCGGCGGTAGCCCAAGCGACACCAGAGTAGCTGCGTAAGAAAAGCGTTAGTGGTGGGAACAGAGCTTACAGAGTGGCAGAATAAGTATAGCGGGTGAACATACGTGGTTCCAAAGTCGATGCCAATGACCAACATATCATCGTCTTTCGCGTCCTCATCTTCGCCGCACGAGACATTGTCATCGGCGTGCCAGGACTCGACAGAGTCCGAGTCTGATTCCGAATCAAAGTCATCGGGAAGTGGTCTTTTGGGAGGCATCGTTCTGGTCTGCGAGTAGATTGGTGAGCTAGATGAGAAGGGAAACAGTGAACAGCAGAGATGTAGTGGATTAGATGCCAAGGTGAGAGAGGCAAGAATGTTTGCAATACCAAAGATGATTTGGAAGAAACAAAAACGCCCAGGGCATGGCAACCCGGCAGAGCAGTATATACAAAGGGATCCTAAAGACATTTTTATATCTAGACTAGAAAAGTGGAGAGTACTCGGGAGCAAAAAGTCCCAGACCGCGGAACAAAGCACTTCACCCGGCTCATACAAGGTACGAAGAAAGTGAGAAGAGAGTGAGACTATCCTTAAGGTGGTGGTGAATTCCTGCCATTGTCAACACAACCTGGGTACACTTCCCGCTCGTCACCAGTCTTTATCATCTACCCAAGGTCACACCGCTGGATACGGGAACCAACATTCACACTCGCCATCACCCGGATTTCCTTACCCTTTTTGCCCATACGCTGTGCAATTCTCAACGCTTTTGCCAGCAAACCATTTTCCAAGCTCTGTTTTCACATCTTTCGTCCTCGCCGGGCTTGCAACCCGCCACCATGCCGCATCTTGACGATGAACCTAGCAGCATGTATGGAGGTGGACAGAGCCAGCCTTACTCTGACTTGACCACGCTGTCTGGACAGACCGTCATCAAGGAAGAGCATGACGATGTCAACTTTGTCTCTCTGTCGGATTCGGAGTCTTCTGACTACCACTCGCTTCCATCAAACGAAGCTCAGGATGGTCCTGTGGCTGTCAGTCATAGACCTACTGCTCACTCGGGTATCACCACATCTCCGGTCATGCCTGCAAGCAATCACACGATTTTTGCCTCCAGTCAAAGCATTGCAGACATCGACACCGCGAGAGCCGGAGAGCCTAGTAGCGCACAGCAAAGAACTCCAGAGTCTGACGTGACCAGCTCCGACGAAGAAGGGTCCGTCTACGAGTATCAATCCAGCGAAGAACAGACCATGGAGTATCGACGACCAGCCGCAAAGCGGCCTCGCACAGAGTTCGCCCTGCGGGAGCAGCACGAGCAGCGCCGGCGAGACGGTTTCACTTCAACCGCGGCCACTCGAGACTCGGAGCTGAAGCATCTGCAGAACGATGTCAACCGGGAGCGTGAGCTACGCCTCTTGGTTCAGCAGAAAGCCCAGTCAGTGGAGACAATACGGGATGAGCTAGAAGCAGAGCTTGTCAGTCTCCGAGAGAAATACAACAGCTTGCAAGAGCAGAACAGCAGGTTGGAGGAACAGCGCGATAAAATGGAAGAAGAGACCGTCGAGATCAAGAAGAAATGTACATCAGCAAAGCGACTAAAGACCAGAGCTGAGAACAATGTCAAAGAGGCCCAGAAGCAAATTGCTCATCTGCGAGAGCAGGTGGAAAATTACAAAAAGGTGAAGAGCTCGGCACTTGAAAAGTGTGCTCAGGAGGCGCTCCATCGCGCTTCGATCGAGTCGAAGCTGGAGAAACTGGAGCAAGATGCAAAGTCTGAGCAGAGCCTGTGCGACAAGGCGAAAATGGAGGCCAGCAGTTACCGCAAGCTGTGGAAACAGACGGCCCGGAAGCTGGACCAAGCCACAAAGGTCGACAAGCTTCCCCATCAGATCTCCGACCAGCACCTGCTCGACGAGCTGGCCAAGCTCAGGTACAGGATCAAAAACTTCACCGTCACCCATTTTGACGGAAGCTTCGGCAATGACGCCGAAAGAGACGAGCTTATGATCCGAAAGTTGAGTGAGCTGACCCCGGTCACACCTGGACCATGGCCCTATCTCCGATCTGCAACCCATTGTCCCAGCCTTATACAGGCGTTCCTGTGGCGCGAACTTCAGCAACGGGTATTCAACTGCGGTCTTTGGGCACCGACTATCACCGGAAACGCGTTTGGCTTGATAGAGTTCATAGAGCATCGTGAGTGTACCCTACAAGTATTTTGCTGAATCCGATCTCTCCCTAACCAATGTTTGCATGCTTTGACAGACGGCCATGGATACCTTTCCTCTGCCGATAGGAATCGTAGCCTCCACGAGTGGCGTGCCAAGACGGCATGCCTCATGTCCGACATCACTAGTTACTATGAGGAGCAGTCCACCAGTGTCGCCAAAGGGGTCTATGATATACTTCAGACGTTGGCCAAGCAGCTCTTGCCTTATCGCAATGCCAGTCTGAGCTTCGAGAGGGAGCTGCGCGGAATCGTTGTCCAGGCTGTGACCCTTGACAGGGACATGAGCAGGCAATGGGCCAGGCTAGAGTTGCTATCACCGAATCCCCGTCAATATGGCGGTTGCCAGTTCGATGAGGAGACCATGGTGCTAGACCAAGCCGACGACCCTCAAACTCGGTCTGACAAAGTGCAGCTGGTGCTCGCTCCGGGCTTGGTCAAGCTCGGCAAGTCAACAGGCGAGGATTTTGACAAGAAGACCATGCTCCTAAAGGTAGAGGTAACTTGTGATACCTCCCCGTCGTGGGATGCCCTCCCATTCAAGTCGCCGTCTGCCACCCACTATGGCAAAGTACATCGTTGCTAGAGGGCATTTGCACCCACTCGATGAAACGCGTTGAGCTAGGTTGATTTTGGAAAGGAACAACTGAAGAAGCAGATCGCTCATACATGAGATAGGCGGGCTGTTTTGTGCAATGGGGAGGGAGGTCATGCGCGTAATGTGGACAAGCTAACACATATGGAGAGTGGTTGGGCTTTTACGAGATGTCAATTCGTATTTTATTGCCTAGACGGTCCCCAAAATCCAGCCCGCCGATATCTCTATGGAAACAGCCGAAAAAGAATAAGAGCAAAAGAAAAGAAAGTCCGGAGAAGAAGATCCGTAGATCAGTCCGCAGAAACAAAAAAACGCCCTCAGGGAATTCTTGCAATGCCGCCACTTTCATAGCATCATAACAACGTAAAGCGTGAACGAGGTAAAGAAGCAAAACGCAAAAAGAAGCCAACAGGATTAGTAGCCCGCCGACGACATCATTAAATGCTTGCTTTGTTTTCTCGCTCGGCGTTTGTCCGCCATAAAAAAAGAACTTAAATATCCAACCTTGTTCTCTCTGTCCCGTCTCGTCCCGTCCCCGTCCCATTTCTTCAGCTACCCCTGGACGGCGAAACAGCTGCGTCGCCCGAGATCAGCGTCTTGAGCTCCCACGCATTGAGCGTGCTCCGGCGCCTCGAGGCGACCTTTTCCGCTCGCCTGCCGCGCTTGCGCATCACCAGGTCCTGCACCTTGTCGGCCCGGACCGTCGACCCGGTGCTGCTGCCCTTGTTCTCGCTGCCGCCCGACGTCGCTAGATCCGATAGTGGCGACCGTCCGCCCCTCTTGACCGGCTCGGTGCTCTCCGTGCTCCCTACGCTCGCCCCACCCTGCTCGCTGTCGTCCGTCGACTTGGTTGTCGCGTTGGACGCTGTCCTCGACGAGGCGGCAGAGGCGACGGCGCCCAGTCCACGGCCCAGACGTGCGGCCTTGATCTTCGCCCGCACCCTGGCCGCGTCGGCGTCTCGTTCGGAGGCGGCGAGTTTGGCCTGGATACTGGCCATGGTCAGCGGGCTTTGCGGGACGCCGTTTGCGGCCGTGCGGGGCAGCGGCAGCCGTGACGAGGACGGCGGCGGAACTATGGTAAGAGTCTTGGCAGGTGTTGTGGCTTGACGTGGACCTCGTGGGGCTGGCGCCGGGGGTGGGGGCATTTCCTTGGACGTCGCTCCTCGTCTGGTCTGGATCGAGGGGATTTCTTGCGTTTGCTGCTCCGGCTGGCTCTTACTGCGGGTGTGAGTTTTAGTCTCCTTGCTAGGAGCACTGGCCTTGGCAGTTGCGGCTGCTGCGGCTGCTCTGGTGGGCCTAGTCGTGGCCATGCTGGTTGCCGGACGTGCCGGTCTCTTTGACATAGGCTGCTCGACAGTCTTTGCGGTGTTACGCTTCTTGGCTGGAGGAGGCTGCGCTGACTTTGTACCGGAGGATCTAGCGACGGCGCCGTCGGGCTTGACAAGCTTTATGCTAGAGTCGGTGGTTGTCGAGGTGGCCGATGCAAAGGATGCGGCAGAGTTGGGCCGGGACGGCACTTCTGGGGGCACTGCACGAGGTGGAATGGCCGCCTGGCGAGGCCTTGTCCCGGCACTTTTGGCCTTGTGAAGTGGGGGTTTTGGCGGCGCTTCCTCGGTAGGAGCAAACTCGCATACGTTCTCCTTTTGCATGGCCGAAAACTCGCCCGGTCGCTTGCGAGACCTTGAAGGCTCTGGGCGGCGTCTGTTACCAGCCGCGTCCGAGTCTTTCAAAGGGCTCAGCTGGGGCGGCTCGGGTAGTGGAGACGAGACAAGCGACTCCATCATCATGGACTGCTCCAAGATCTGTACGTTGGGCTCTGAGACGTCCAAGTCGTGGATGTCGACTTCGTCTTCGAAAATGCTAGACTCGCTGTCTGATTCGTCGTCATCGTCCAAGTCCTCGTAGCCAGGGGCCGGAACTAGGTGCAAAGACTCGGCCGGACTGGGGCATCGCGTGGCCCCGGTAAGTTCCTCTTCCTTTTTATCCTCTTCCTCCGCCTCGACTTCGTCCTCTTCCTGGACCGCTCTCAGGTTAAAGTTGATCGGTGCAATCCGCATGCCGAGACCCTGTGACGTCTCGGCAATGTGCCTGACGCGGACAGGGCTCAGGCGCAGGCCCATCTTGAGCTCCTCCATGTTGACCGACTTGCCGCCGGACGCCATCCTACGACGCCAGCCGTCAATCATATGAACGGCCTCCTTCCATCTCGTCTCCATCTTCTCCCAGCCATCGCGTAGCCTATAAATCTCCTCGTCGCGGACCACGACCTCCTCGATGGGGACGAAGGATGGGTTTGTAAGGATCGTGCGGAGGTGTTGGAGCACGACGTCCATCTCTGCATCCAGCTCATCTACCGCCCCGGGGAGTACGGCCGACTGGGGGGCCCGCGAAGTGCTGGGCTGCTGTGCCTCGTAACCACTCATCTCCTTGAGTGTTACCTCGACTCGCCGCACCAAAGCCAACAGTGCCTCGTTGTCAGCACTGAGGCCCTTGGCGAGCTCTGCCAGAAAAGAGTTGGTCTCCTGGCGGAGGTCATAGTCTTGGGAATCCGTGGCTGCCTTTTCGAGACCCGCATCGCCGTCCACTCCGCCGGCAGCCATATCGCCCGTCACGGTGATGCTCGTCACAACCGTGCCCCTACGCTCACCCCGAGCCCGGCCCGCGTCAAGGACGGCCTTCTTGAGGGAGTCGATCTGCCTGTCTCGTTTCCGGACCTCGTTGGCACAGGTGCTGCGCGTCTGCGCGACCACTACCTTGGTCCGGGCTGCGTCGTCCTTCAGCTTATGTATGAGCGATTCGGCCTGTAACAGCTGGGCGCCCTGGGTTTGGCCGGCCGACTCGGCCGTCCGCAGCCTCCTTTGCGCGTCCGCATGGGCATCTCGCTCCCGCTGGAGGTCGTTTGCCTGGCGCAGGTTCTCGGCGCGCAGTGTTCGGAGGGTTTGGGAGAGGGCCTCGCGGTGTTCGGCATCTCGCTAAGCATCGAGGGGCGTGGATTAGCATCAACAGTGGACCAGGGAATTTGAAAAGAGGTATGGATGCGCAAGTTCAAGGGGGCTCGTACGTCTCTTCGCAGGATCAGGTCGTTCACAACACCCATAATCTGGCTCATCGTCTCGCCAACATCTCCGCTGCTCGAGGGGTCGGCGAAATCGATGGTCGAGCCGTCGCGTAGAAGGCCTCGAGAAAGAAGCTGGTTGTTGATGTACAGCGATGCTGTCCTCAAGCTGTTGTAGTCGGCCATTGCGGTGACTTGTTCGGCCTCGCCGTGCTCATTCCGTGACGGACGCGTTTGCAGCCCCACAAAGTAGGCAAAGGGAGGACGGAAGATGCGGTAGCCGTGGGAAGTCGTCCCAGTCGAACGTTTTTCAATAAGCTCCCATAGATGGTCAGACCTGGCAGAGACAAGCAGCCGATGGAGAGACGGTGAAGCTGGATCAAATCTGCTGCAGGTCAAACTAAGCTGGTGGGTGACGGTGTATGGTGGATTAGAAGGGGTTTCGAGAAAGAGTCGATGGTGCGGGTAGGAAGCCACTTTTTTTCGGATGCGGTGGGTAAGGTCTCCGAGATACGGTCTTGGTCTGGATAATAATGCGTAAAAGGACAGACGGGATGATGGAATCGGAGCTCCCGTATAGAGGAACGACCCTGCAGCGACGGCAACCAATAGTTCGTGACTATCATGGGGCAGCGAACTTCTCAATTGGGCCTTCGCGTGTTTGTGTTTTTTACGATATGTGCCAAGACGCGGCCCTAGCTCTGGCCGTTGCCCAGCAACAGAAGCCTGCACAACAAACGATGTGACGTGTGGTGGACCGCGTACCAATGTGCTTGGGCCAGAATCGCAATCACCTTCCTTGTAAACAAACTCGAGCACCATCATTACATTATCCCATAAATCCACTTTTTGCCACGTCGATTGCCTCTTGGTCACCAGGCATGTTCCCTTCCGCGGCCGGCAGAAGTACTGCTGTGATTTCCCATCATGTTTGCTAATATCGTTTCGTTGCCGGGACATTCAATGTCTTTCACGCAGGGCCTGCTAAAGTATAATCAAGCCTTGTCGCCAAACCAGGGCATCTGTCTGTGCCTTGCATGTCAATCATCCATTTTGATGTCCAGCGTCCGAGCCACGAGGCTTGCTTGGGTCACCGCCGTCTCAGTGATTGTACAGCCAGTTCTAGCCTAAGCCTTTCAGCACTGGTCTGCAATCAATGCGGATGTTTCAGGTCCGCGCCCCAGCTTGTACGCTAATCCAACCGTCCAACTCGAGAAGCCTGCTGGCAACCATCAACGTGACTACAAAGCAAGTGTTAGCCTTGGAACCTCGATAAAGCGTCGAAAGAGAGAACGGCTAGGCAGCTCTTGTTGATTTGTCTCAGACACGATTGAGAAGATTGGTAAACGCGGTTGTTTTCGGCAGTCATCAGGTCTGGTTCAGTACAGCAAGGTACATCTTTACCGAACCACAATGCTTCGCTGGCCCCGCGGCGTCATCATGTAAAGAGCTTATAACACGGGCTGGGTGAGGAGTAAAGCACAGATGCTTACCTTGACTTGTACGTGCCAAAGTAGCTGCGGTCGTGGCCCCTAAGCGTGTAGACGGCATCGGCACATGTCTCTGCATACGTCCTCCCAAACCGTCATCCTCATACCTCTGGCTTGAACTTTCCCTTCTTGTCCTTCATAGCCAACACCTTCTTGCGGTCCTCCTCGAACCGGCGGATGAGGTCCGCCTGCTCTGCCTTCTTCTGCTCGCGCAGCTGGAAGCGGTAGAAACCTCCCAGCTCCTGCCTCTTGCGCTCTTCCCTCTCGGCGAGTCTGCGCCGCGCCTCTTCGGCCTCCTCCCGCCGCGCCGGCGCCGACCTGCCCACGCCGCGCACCACAGTGACGAACCCGTCCTCGTCCGGTTCGCTGCGCATCTTCTTGGCCAGCTCGGCCGCCTCCCGCTCGCGCTTGTTGAAGAGAACGAAGAATGAGTCGACGGCCGACTGCACCGACGCCTTTTCGGGGAAGCACAGCCTGTTGTGTTCACGCAGCCACGAGCCGCCCAGCTGCGTCGTCATCGACTCGTCCATGCCGGCGCCCCACGCTGGATACTTTTTGGACTTGTGCACCTTCCTGATCGCCTTGAGAATCGCACCCACGCTCCGCTCGTCCACCAGCAGCACAACAGCGGTGCCGCCGCTCTTGTGCAGCCGGCGCGGCCACGTCTCGAGCAGCGTGCGCGCGGCCTGCTGGTCCTCAGCCTCCTCGCCCTCCTCGGTCTCGCCGCGTTTCCTCTTTTTCGAGGCGTGTGCGGTCTGCGCAAGCCTCGTGGCCTGTGCGGGCCGCAGCGATGACGACGCCGCAGCCCTTCGGTGGCGGTCGTCCTCGAACGAGATATTTTCGAACTTGCCCGCGCCTGCCAGCGCTGCAAACACGGCGCGGAAATGCGCCTCGGTGCTGTCGACTGGCACGTTGGCTAGGAACAGGCTGCGGTCGTCATCTGGCGTCGGTATCTTGGGCGCATGTCGCCGGACGTAGACGTGATGCACGGCTGCTTTTGGGAATGCTCGAGATGGCGGCAGTGAGATGGGTAGGATGGAGAAGTCCCCGATGGTGCTCCGAGGCTCGGCTGATGATTTCGCCATCCCGCCGCCTTTCCGGATCGGCCTCGCAGAGACTCTCTACTCTGCGGACCCGAGCGCTCAATTGAAAGTGCCAAGGGGGGTATTAGGTCGTAATCGTTAGAGATGCAAGCTAGTCATCGAAATGATGACCCTGGTGTACGGCCACTCGTCTCTCTTCGAGGGCAAAGTTCAAAATTTCGGTCCCGCGCTTGGCAGCTTATCTTATCTTTCTGGCCCCTGTAACGCTTTTGCCTGCATCAACTCAACTTATACCATTGGAGTCTACCTTAGTCATGTCATCAACATTTTCAATTGTATCAGCGCCCATATCAGCGGCC
>JASAOQ010003657.1:4379-22446 GCA_031306065.1 Pseudopyricularia cyperi | reverse complement strand
TAAAAAAAAAAAAAAAAAAAAAAAAAAGAAAAAAAAAGAAATAATAGCTGATTGCTGACTTAGATTTTAAAGCGCAGAAATCTTCTAGTAGCGGTAATTAAAATCTCTCGAGGCTAGTTTTGGTATACAACGCCAGTTTTGATGTTATGGTGAAGGAACTTCGTCCAGGTGGAAAAATATCACGGAAAATCGTTTATAGTTGGTTATGGTGGGTTATACAGGGTTATAGTAGACGTATAGTGATTTTATAGTGGATTTAAAGTAGACTTGATTGTGTAAAATTTTGTAAAAACAACTGTGAAGAATTGCTAATATTGCAGTGAAGATGTTATAGATTTTCCATTGCATAGAAAGATGAAATAATTATAATCTCCTATATAGATCAGTTTTCTTAGGTTCTATAAGTTCTATTGGCATTTGGTTTTCTTTTTTTGAGAACAACAATTTTTGGTCAGAAACCTCTCGCGTTGCGTTAGTTTTGGTCCTCCGCTATATATTGGCTTTGACAAGAGAAATTGACTACAGTAAGTTATAGCGGACTTGTAGCTGATGCATTTTTTTTATGATAGTCGACTTGGAAATTCCTAGCATCTGACATGTAATACCAGTTGACGTCGAACGTCAGTACGAGGGGTGTACAATTACTCGTATCACTTTACATAATAGCCTGTTCCAAAATGTTCCAAAAGCTTGACGCAGTTTTCTTAATTAGTTGGACCTTTTCAAAAATGTGGGCTTTGAAGGGATCTAGTCTAATATGAGAAATCGATTTGCGTTGCGTTGTTTTTCGTAAACCACTTTGTTTATGTAGTGGAAAGGGCCAACCGCTCAGTTGTTACTTAGGATTCAAGGTAAGGAGAACACAGGTGAGTTAAGATGATTCCAGGACTCTTTCACAGCGAGCTTGAACCGTCGTATAGTGAATGAATTAGGTGTTTGTGGAGATGGCACAAGTCTTTTCGGGATCCGGGACTATAAACGCTTGTTGACTATGTGGTATAGGTGCAATGAGACTGTGACTATTTTCAAGTGATCGACAGATATATTTGTAAGACGATAAGGGACTAATATATACCTAGTTAAGGAGGTCAAAGCCGTTGGAAGTATAACCGAAATGGTTAACTAGAGTGGTTATCTTCTTATAGTGCCGGACGAGATCGCTGCGCTACTCGGAATGGGCTTCAGATGAACTAAGATTGGTTAAACCTGTAGGCTTCTGAAATAGGAAATAAAGTGAGCACGCAAAGTATGTCGCTCTTCCAAGTGCTTACCGGGATATGGTGCCAATGCTTCTGTTCCCCCATATTAAGGTCACCATCGTCCACATGCTTCTGCCTGTGACAGAACAGAGCAAAATGCCGGTTCCTGGTAGAGAAGAAGACATTTCAGCGTGCGTTTGGCCTTCATCTTAAGTCAGCTGCAACTTGAATTTCCGAAACGAAATACTCTGTATACAGTTGGTTATTGCTAACAATGCAGATTGAGCTTATGTTCAGCCTGAAAGCCAGGATATTGGCAATTCGTCGAAACACCTGTTAGCTTATTTCAATAGAGCTTTTTAAGTGTGCTCATCAGTATTCGAGACCCGGTGGCACTTGACCTAGCCGTGTACAACAACATGGACTATGTTCCCCGACCATCCGCTTAGATCTTTGGCACTTGAGCTCCGACCGACTCGCGGTTAAGACATGACAGAAAGAAGTAGTGCTAAAACAAAAGCTTGGAGATGTGTGCCGTAATGAAAGCTGCTCAGGTCCCATGAGATGACAGGTCTACTCGGTATAGCTTCTGGAAGCAATTGCCAATAGTAGAGTGAGATTAAAAGGGAATTAAAGTGTGCAAAGCCCCCACTTCTCAATTAAACATTGTCCTACACTTGATGTTAAAAGATTGAAAATCTTATACTGGAGTGGGAGCATGCTGAGGGTAATGAATATCAACAATAAATGAATCAATGCCGCAAATATGTTCGTCGTTTAGCAGTGTGCGAAACCTTTGAAGAATTAACAAGAACAGAAGAAGTCTTGGGGCAAATATTCGTTTCGAAAAATATATCTATAAATCCACATTTCCCACACTACTAGTCTAAGGTTTCCTACTTGTCTGTATCCATCATCAGCATTCTGCTGTCCTTCAAACCAGCCTTCCCCAATCCTTCTACCGAATTTCGACTCTCTTCCATCGAACTGAACTGTCAACTCCCAAAACCATTGCCTTTCCCCTCGTTCACAACAACTCCAACATGCGCCTCTCCAACGTCTTTACCTCCATGACCCTGCTGACGCTCACGTCCGGGCTCGGCGTCATCAGACGCCTGGAACCCACCGCCGACGGGCACTCGGTCGAGAAGCTCGACCATTTCAAGAGGGGCGTGAGCGGCTCGAAAGACAGCATGCCCACAGTCAAGCAGGGCAGCGTCTTCGGACAGACGGACGACGCCCTCCAGCCGCTGATGAAGGACCGCCCAACTTCGCAGGACGTGAACACGGACGAGGCGAGCACCTCGGGGACCAAGGACCCCAGCGGTAACCCTTACCCCGACACGGCCGTCGACCCGCTGGCGACGGACGACGTGGAAGACGTGGACGACGAGAACGACGCCGAGAAGGCGCTCAAGAAGTACGGCTACAAGCTGCAGGAGCACAGCCACCACGACTGGATCATCTCCCTGAGCGACGGCAAGCTCGTGTACCAGTTCCACGCCGACGACGACGACAAGGAGAAGCTCACCGTCGTCGACGACCGCAGCTTCGAGAAGGACAGGAGGGGCAGGCTCCGCATGCAGGACGTCATGGCCCTGGTCTGGAAGGGCGCCGGCATGAGGTTCAAGGACCTCGAGCAGGTCCACTTTGCAAAGATTGCGAACCCCGCCAGCGCCCAGGCCGTCGCCAAGGCGCGCGTCGTGGTCGGGACCCAGGAGAAGAGCTTCGCCGTGCAGAACGGCGCCGCCGGATGGAAGGAGATCAGCAAGGCGCCCTACGTCCAGGACGTCGCCCAGCTGTGCGCGGACAACATCAAGGGCACGGCCGTGATCGGGGTCCAGGTCTTCATGGGGTCCGACGGCAAGGCCACCGAGATGACCGTCCATCTCGGGCCGGCCGGCGGCAAGGGTGGGAAGAAGAACATTTTCACAAGGCTGTATGAGAGGCTCCAGAAGCTGTTGAGGAAGTTGAAGAGCTTCATCGGCTTAGGTGACAAGACGAAGACACAGAGCACGATAGACAGCGCGCCAGAGACCAAGACGGGGCAGCAATAGTTTTGAGTCTTTCATCAACAAAGGCAAAGTGGTTAGGGAAAGTCAAGGAAGATAGTCACGAGATAGTTGTTCATGCTGGGAGATAAGATTGGTCAGCGCGTTGCTTGGAATACTTCAACTAGAGTCTAATACATAATTTACTATTATATGCCAATAGCGGACCCGCCTTGCGTATAGCGGTTGTTTCTTTGCCTATTACCGTTGTTGTGAACGTGTCTGCTACCTTTTAAACTCTTGTTCGTCGCTGACTATCTGCGGGCTTGCTGGTCAACCAAGGAGCAGACTCGGCATAGGCTGTCGACGATCTGTAGGGGATAAAGACGTTGGCGAAGCCGTGGCCGATGATGATATCTGGAAAATCACCAGTGTTTTTATTATCGAGCGACCACCTTCAAACTCCTCCTGACGCCTCGCTCCATGTCCCAATATGACCGAGCCTTTTTACCCATCCTTAAACCTATACGATGCATACCTGGCGGACATGCAACGGCCGCAGCCTATCCGCACCAGCCAACTGCACCCGAGCGAGCTCAGCTGATCTCATATATGCCAGACAGCGTAAGACCTCAACGGCGCGACCGGAGATCCGGACAGGGCTAGAGCGAACGTCGAGGGGCTGGTTCGGGGTCGGCGGAGCAAAGTTGGGGCTCGCAGGACCCTGATCAGCTCTGCAACACATAAAGAAACTCAAACAGCATGAGATCGGCCGTCACACTTGCGCGCGCCTAGACCTTCCCACGACCATGAGACACTCTCGTTCCACTGCTGGCTCGCATGGCTTGGGAGGTGCAAGCATCAAGATTAGGTCGCTGATCCCTTCCGGAAAGCCATCCGCCAGGATTCAAGGTTCTGGGGTCCTGAAAGACCGTGGAACGCCATGAGAGACATGAGGGATGGATGAGTAGATAGATCTCATCCTCAGCCGGCAAACACCGAGAGGGGCTGTCATCCGACGCGCGCCTGGAGGTGGTAGCCGGGAGTGGCGGATCTTTCGATGGGTAAAATGTAAAGCCATATTCGGCACTGTCAGCCGAAGCGCTCAGTTGACACGCATTATGGGTCGGTCGTTGCGATGGGAGCCAATTTCCAACGTCTTACGAGAAACGCCACCGTCAACGCCCCCGGAGGAAGGGCGGAATTCTTTGGTGGATTCACCGTCCACGCGGGGTGCCGTGCGTATAATTATATTGCAGGCCAAGGCCAAGCCCAGCACCGCTGTGTCCGACACTGAAACGGATCCTGGACATGTCCTGACATGTTGGTTCCCATATGAATAAAGGTTGGTTGCTTGTAGTAGTTGAGGCACAACCAAGACATTGCCGCGCAAAAGTTGGGTCAAGTTTCTACTTGTCAGGGCCTAGAGCCAACTCCAAAGCAATGTTTTGTTTGCCTAGGCTCGCGCCAACCCGTCGGCCGAGCTCTCGTGAGGACTTGGTGGTGGCGGTCGACTGGCGAGGCCATCGGGCGGCGACTCGACAGGTTGGCTGGGTGTCACGAGCTTGACATCTGAGTCCTGTATTTAATGTGGCGGAAGCTAAGAGGTCGAAGGCAGTATCATGTTGATAGCAGGGTCTCTGGCTGGAGTGGTTGTACCGCATGAAGACAAACAAGACTGTGCTTTGAAGTCAATTGTGCCAGTTGCGCTGCGCGTTGCGTTGCGCTAGCGGTGGCGGCGGCGGCAGCGGCAGCGGCAGCGGCAATGGTTGGCAGTTGGAGCTGCTCAGCTCAGCTGGTGCTTGCAGCAAGCGCCGAGTGCGAGCGCAGTGGAGTGGAGGGTGGTAGGGTTGCAAATGGATGCCACCCCGCAAGCCGCCGTGTCGGGCCAGGGTGGCTGCAGGTGGCGGCAGATCCCATAGGTTCTGGGGGAAAGGGGCTCGAAACACGGTGCCGCCTGGGTGGGATGGATGGATGATGGGCGACGATGGGATGGGCGTTGTACAAAGGAGAAAAGAGCTGGTGGGCGGACTAGACTAGACTAGACTAGACTCTGCTTGGCTGCTGGATTGCGCCAAGAACGGGCGAGAGGTGAGCATACATTCCGATGATGAAAGGGAGGGCCACGCACCAAGCCAGTCAGATTACATCGGAACGAACCAAATTCTTGCGCTCGTGATGTATCCGTACCTACCTGGCTCCCTGGGTACTTTTCGGGTCTGATTTCGGGCGTCTGCGTCAGTGGAGGGTCATGCAGGCCAGGCAGATAGATATTGGAGATGCAGGCCAAGTGCAGGAGGTGAGACTGACTGACTGTTTGTCTGCAAGGGACCAAGAAACGGTGATTGGGACGACACACAGAGACTTGGCCACGTCGCTTGTGGTAACGGAACGTCTGGTGTTGACGAGAGGACGAGAAGCGGAACTGGAACGGGAACTGGTACTGCAACCATGGCATCTAGCCATCCAGCCATCCATCCGTCCATCGATTCGACCATTGATTGCCCCGTCCACTGCCTACTTGAACAAAGGCAGCAGCAGCATCCAGGCGGACGGACAGCATCTCAACGGCTGGGTGACATGCATTCTGTCTGGTGGCACAAGAGCCCGATGTCCCGACGATGCGACTCGGCGGGCTGTGACCGTCCATGTCCATGGATGATGGCACGGTAGACAGTAGTCCGGGGTGACATAGGTTTGGATTCTCCGACTGTTTTTGTCTGTCTGTTTGTTCTCAGGCCATGCAAACAATCTTTCGTTTGGATTCCGATATTGAACTGATATCAGGTGGTGATGGCGATGGTGATGGCGATGTGCGATGAAAAGGGTGTGGAGTTGTCGTGGAGACGACATTGTCCCTGCTAACGACACCCCTCGATATCTGCCGCCGGTTCCCGTCAGTCGTACCAGTATCCAAACAACGGCAGTTTGCATGGGTTTGATCAGAGCCAAGGGGGAAACGGGACTCACTTTTCACTCACCCGGATGCCTTGGATTCCCACCGACTTACCGGGCTCCTCACCTCCATCCTCTCCTCCTCCTGCTCATCCTCGTCGTCCATCTCGTCCACCAGCCAGACGGCCGCATTTCCCGACCTCACTATCCTTGACGGACCCAACAGCAGAAACAAACTTTCAAGTCTCTCATTCCGGCCGGCGCCACCATCTTATTTTGTTGTTTTTTTTCCGTTGGATACCTAGACGCACTTGATTGCAACTCCCTCCACTCCCGTCCACAAACACAACTCAACCCAAGTGAGCACTCCTCGAGATTCTTCCCAATCTACCTTTCTAGTATGGCTTCTAACTGCCAAGTGTCTACGGCCACCCAAGATCCATCACGGGCTGGCCGTGGAACTCGTTTAGACTAGACTAGATCCGGCTTCTGTTTCTGATGCCACTGCGCCGTACCGTACGACTACATCGAGCCCGTTTCTGGAACCTTTAACTGACCATCACCAGCAGCTCAGCTAGAAACAAAAATAGTTGAGTTTGTGCTTACCTTGGGCTGCCGAGCACTCGATCCTTTCGGGAGATATCAAGTTCCATCGTCCACCATCTCGGGACTACAGTCTTGTCTTGTGCTGTCTAGCACAGACACACAGGCTTGATCACTGGTCTTTTGTTTGTACAACCACACTCTCTCTACCTGGCCGGGCACATACACATTATATCTACATTCTTCTTGACATAGCGGCATATATCTTGTGGCTGGTCGCCTGCCGGTTCTTTTTTCCTTGGTGCTTGAGGAGCCAGAGTAGACATTCGACATCTCGAGTTCACTAAAACGACTCGACCCTATCTTGAATCTCTTCGAACCCAATAAGACTACAAAAGGTACGAGCTCATGATTTCTATCGACATTGGATCTTCTTCCACCAGACTCTCCCTCTGTAAAAGCACTCTAATCTCGCATTCCTTCGACTCTTTTGGTACGCCCCTTTGTCAGGTTGCTCGAGGCTAGACCTGCTTCTTTGCTCCCACATCATAGCAGACAAAAGCAGCTTCTACTCTCCAACAAAGGAAAGAGGCGCACTTCCACAGCCATTGCCCGGCCAGACAAGATTATCATCATTCCGCGCCATGCCAGCCCCCCGTTCTCACTGCTTTCCTTCCTCTCGACAACATATACTCCCTATCCTCTGCACATCTGCAAATCTCTCCTGCCTGTTTGTCCCAAAATCAGACCTTCCTTGCCCATCACAGACTGCACGCGCTTGCACTCCTCAAACCTCAAACATCTCTTGTCAAAAACAACATCTCTACCTATAGCATCCCCCATCCTCTCGCTCCCCGTCCATCACTACGACATCCTCTTCCAACACTCGTTTGCCCCAGCTTCTTGGATTCTTTGGAGTACCTCTTCTTACCTCCCAGCTTGCAGACTTCTTTTTTTGGACTATCTCCAGCCAAAACAGCTTGAAAAAGTCTATCCATCCTTTTACCATGAAGGCTTCAATCTGCCTCGTCGCCTCTGGCGCCATCCTATCCATGGCCGGCCCTCTCGAAAACCGCGCCGTCCATACCGAGATCGTCACCGACATCGTCTACGTTACCGTCACCGAGGGCCTCAAGACTACCCCGCCTACCACTTCGCAACAAAAGGAGCCCGAGACGACCCTTGAGGTCCAGGCTCCCTCCCAGGAACCTCCCCGCGAGCCTGAACCAGAGCCCACACCGACACCACAGCCCCAAGAGCCCGCACCAGAGCCCGCCCCGACACCAAAGGTCCAAGAGCTCAAACAGCAGCAGCCGCCAGTTGATATCAAGCAGCAAGAGCCTGCTACCAACATCAAGGCCCCCAACGACTTTGCCAACACGGCGGTATACCACCACAATGTGCACCGCGAGAACAACACGGCCGGCGCTCTCCAGTGGGACGATGCGTATGCAAGCTACGCCGAGCAGACGGGGAAAACCTGCAAGTTTGAGCACGATTTGTAAGTGTCTGGCCTCGCTTCTGCCTCTATTTAGACATCATGAACTGACATTTGTTTCTTTTGTCTCTCCTTTCTAGGTCTCCTGGTGGCGGAGGCTACGGCCAGAACCTGGCCATGTGGGGGTCCAGTACCAACCCCGAGAAGCTTGGCGCTAACAAAGCCATGGCTCAAGCCATCACCAACATGTGGTACAACGGCGAGATCAATCTCTACCCCTCGGAGAACTACGGGAAGCCGAACCCGGTCTCGGGCCAGTTCGAAAAATACGGCCACTACACGCAGCTTGTCTGGGCCGCCACTAAGAAGGTCGGTTGCCATGCTCAGTATTGCCCTCCGGGTACCATGTTCAAGGATATGGGGGCTTGGTTCAGCGTCTGCAACTACTACCCTCCTGGTAAGTCAATCCCACTGCACAAGACGTACCTTTGATCCGTCGCTGACCAAACACTCACTCGCAGGCAACATGGGCGGAGAGTACGGTAACAACGTACTGAAGCCCCAGAACAAGCAGACAATCTCTGCCTGATAACGGTTCGAGCCACTGCTGTCTCGCTTCTGATTTCGCATAAATCATACGGCTGTTTGGTGTTATCTACAAGTCCGGCCTCGCAGCACCCGGGGAAGAGAGAGAGGGCCTGGCTTGCAGGCAGAAAGCAAGCTTACCGCTTTTTTTTTTGGAGTTTGCATGTTTCTTCCTATACCGCGATTGCATGGCGGCGTTTCTTTATCTGGATGCTTCTACCCATTTTGTTGTCGTTTTGTATGAATTTCGGCTTTTTGATCTTTCCATTCTACTCCACGACGCTTTATTGCATGGCCTAGGGCGATAGCTGCAACCATCAGGCAGCTTTTGCGGCCTTGTTCTCTTTTTTTTCTTATCTTCGACTTTATCAAGGAACTTTGTGCTCTTGGTCGAGACTATACTGCCCCAGACTTGACTACTATCTAGTCTAATTCCTGGTTTACCCGCAAGGGCGCAAATGAGATTGTGGTCAACATTCCGCCGCGTCCCAAGGGTTGCATATATGTGGGCGGTGGCTTTTTGTTTGGGTTCCAGCGCCGGATTCCGGTTTGCAATGCCCTCCTCTCGGGAATTCAGTTTGGTTTGGGATGCCTTACTACTTGGGGATGGGAGGGATATTAGGTTCAGTTTGGGGACTAGGCATCACTTGCGGGAAAATCACGAGAACCCATGATCAAAATACGATTCTGATTTCTTCCCTGAGACCATCTTGCTGACAAGTCCGCCCATTGCTCATACCCGTCCAAATCCATGCCGCTTGACGCTGATCATGACAATATACAGTACGCAAGCACGGCCGTCCATGGCCGTCAACCTCCACGGCCAACTGTCAAGTGCCCAAGAAAGTGTCGAATGGCGCTACTTTGCTGTCAAGCCCTACTCGAGGCCTGAAAAAAAAAAGAAAACATATCTGTGTCGCAGGCTGAAAACCGGTACTCTGGGCTCTCGTGGCCCTGCAGACGCTTCATCACCGCGGCGTTGCCGGGGGCGTAAGAAGCCGCCGAACCTGTTCTCTGTTCCGAGTCTCCTGCTGCTCCTGCCTGAACTCCTCCACCAGCTCCCGCATTATCACCTCGGCCCAGTAATACACGTCGGCCAACAGCCTGACACGCCACTCGTGAGGCAGGCGCTCGATGGCGCGGCCGTCCGAGTAGTCCCACGCGACGGCCTTGGCCATCTCCTTCAGAAGCAGGTGGTGCAGGTCGTCGCCGGCGAGGAACTCGCGCTTGGCGAGGAAGTCGTCGTAGTTGAAGTCTTCCTCGTCCAACAGCGCGGAGCTTATGTCGGCGTCCAGTGCGCGCATGAGCTCTTCGCACTGTTGCTCGTCCATGTGCTCTTGGCCGTCGTAGAATGTGAACACGTCAACGACCGTCGAAAACATTTGCTCCCAAAGAAGGTCGCACACTTTCTGGGCGTCGTCGGTGTCATCGTCGTCATCGTCGTCGGTGTCGTCGTGTTCTTCTGCGGCCTGCGCTGAAAGTGGTGGTGGTGGTTGTGGTTGCTGTTGTTGTGATGAGGCCTCCGGCTCGGCCTCGGGCAGGATCATAATGCCGGTCTGTGGGACGTTGCCTGTCGTGACGCTCTGAGGCCTTTCCAGCCGGGTAACGTCTATCTGGGGCTGTTCTATCTGGGATTTCTCCAGGTCGCGAAAGATTCCCTGCACGTGTGGCTGGTAGAATACCCCGCTGTGCATAAGATCGCTGACGAACATGTCCAGCAGATTCGGGGGCGGAGCGGGCTGTTGCTCCTGCTGCTGCTGCTGCTGTTGCTGCGGTGGCACTGAGAGGATCCCGACATGCTCGCCGTCGGTTGGTCCAACGCCGCTGGGGCCGGTCGGGTACTATCCAGGGTAAAACTGCTCCATGTAGTGGTGCGGCGGCAGCGGCGACGGACAGGGCTGTTGCTGCTGCTGCTGCTGAAATGGCACGGTGAGGAGCCCCAAGTTCTCGCCATGAGTTGGTACGACGCCGATGGGACCGATTGGGTACTAGCCCGGCTGGTGCTGGTCCATGTAGAGGTGCGGCAGCAGCGGCGGGGCGACGATGCCCGCGGCGTTCTGAGCGTCGATGCTGGTCAGCGGTGTCGGTGGCTCAAAGACCACGGGCTGTGCTGTGTGGTGAGTCTGTTGCAGGTAGGCCGCAAGCGCGTCGTGGTTTGGCGTGTAGGCATTGGACATGGCCGGGTGCTCGGGTTGGTCATCCATTTCTAGAGTGTGTATTCTATTCTCTATTCTTTTGTTGCTAGAGAAAATCTCATCGATGAAGAATAGCAAAGTTAAGCTTTAGGCGATAGACACTGGGCTCATAAGAACACCTGATGATGGCGAGAGCTGCGCGTTTTGGCCAAGGACGAATGCCGGCAGGGCATGGCTGCGCCATAGGACTGTCACCACATTTCAGCGCTCTTTCCTTGCTTGAGTCTTGCGCACACCTCTCGACTTTTCTTTCCCACCCTAAACATCAGTGTGACTGTTTTTGGGGCTTCTTGGTCAATATTGTCGATGAACGCAAGTTGGTATTCGGTGTGACTTGCCTTGGACTTTATAGTTCGACAGACAGCATATGATCATTTGAAAGTGTTTGATTGTAAATCGGTCGACTTTGTATGTGGAAAAAGGGTATCAATGATAAATTGCAGAAACCACTCGAAAAGATCGCCCTTGAAGCCAAATATCAAGTCCTCAGACCTTAGTTGTACCAGCCCCGGGCTCCAGGGCGTTGCACTGGCTCGTCTCTGTGCTGTATCATGCTCTTGGTGATGTTAAAGGTCTTGATAACATCTCTCCATGAATCCTCATCCAGGGAGAGGATGGCCTGGCGGCGTGTGGCGTTTCCCTTTTCCACTGGATCGTCATCATCCTGGTCAATCGTCGCTTGGAGAAGGTTAGTGACGCTGTAGAGACTATGCACGGGGGTTCACAAACTCACCGATCGAGGGAAGCCCATCGTCGTCGTACTCAAGGGCCACCTTGCCATCGCGAATCAGGAAGCTGACATAGAAAAGATTCTCAACCGTCTGACCGAACGATTTCGGATTTACAGCAAATCGCAGCAGGTCGATCCCGCCCGTGTCGCGTACGCAGTACCGTGCATAGAGCGGCCGCAGCGCATCAGGGTCCTCCCGTAGCTCCGGTGGCAGCTCCCTCTCGACGGCCTGGGCCATCTGGTCCTGCGCCGCACTCTGCACCTTCTCCAACTGCTTCAGTATACGGATGCACATGGCCGACAGGTCGTTCTTCTCGGCGTTGCGCATAGCCTCCGGGTCGAGCACCTCAGGCCGGGACTCTTCCATGTTGGCCACCCGAAGCGGTGCCGTCCGCTTGCCGACCTTGCGAATCTTGCGCTCGACCGACAGCGGGCCGAGGATGTGGTTCGGCAGGGCAGGGCGTCGTATGTGCGGTATTGCGGCATACTTGCCGAAATGCGCCCAGTCGAGCATGTCACCGCTGTCGCCAACCTCGTCTTCATCATCCTCAGCAATGGTCGCGGAAGCACCGGTCCCGCTTCTCCCCTGGCCCCGTCGGCGGTGTTGCGTGTTGGAGAGCTCGGCGTGGTGGTCGTCGGCGATGCCGCGGGCGTGCTTCATGTACGTGATGCATTTGGAGACAAACTCGTCGACGTCGACGCCGTTGACTGCGCTTCCTGCGGTGACCTTGACGGAGCGTCGATATGCAAGCTCCGATATGCGCACTAGGAAGCGCGAGTCGATCTGGGCCTCGGACGTCTGCTTGGTTTTGCGGATCAGGTCATCGGAACGCTTGAGCTTGTCGATAAAGACCTTGCCGTCTGCGGCGAGCAGCTCGTCATGTTCTTCGGTCGTCTGCTTCTCAAGTTCGCGCAGGCCACGCTGGATCTGGCGACGTTCGTCTATCGACTGGTCGGGGTCGAAGTAGTCCAGGTCGGCCATGTTGGGCGCAGGGTGTGTGAAGGTTGCGATTGGGAAAAGAGATGAAAGGGCCGGTATTACGGAAGCAGAATGCAGTGGGGGGTTTTTTTTTTCTATAGACCTCATGTAGGATCGCCTGCTGCCTCAAGGCTGATTGTTTTCACGGCATTTTGCCCAGGAGTGAATGGGACGTTGAGGAAAGGAAGAATAAACGCGTCTCGACGCGATGTTCAAATCGAGTGCTTCAATGCTACCGCCAACCCTGCATCATAGCGGGGTCCAGGCCCACAGTGCGTCATCCAAGCCAAGGCCCGGGGTAATTAGGCACAGCGCTCGCTTATCAGCCGCTGCCGACGACCACAGCGCATCCGTTTCCGCGTGACCAACACCACACCACATCATGAACAGCTGACCGAATGAGTGACTGGCGCGAGTCCCAGCAATTATATCTGTATTGTTTTGACTTGCTGTCGCTTGCCATGGCTCATTAAACCCAGGCTCCCACCCCCAAACCCAGAACCGGCGCCATGAGAGAGACGGAGCCATTCTCGTTCGGCAGCTCCGATACGCTCGACTTCCCCATCAGCGTGCGCATCATCAACCTCGAAGGCGACGAGATCCCCTATCACTTTTCAACCCTGCTGCAGCGCCCGGAGCTGCGTCATGTCGGCTCCAACAAGAGCCCCCACTCGGACCTGTACGTGACGGTGCAGGTCTGGGCTGGCTCCAAGCCGCTGACGGTGCCCGTGCAGACGGCGTACAAGGCCTTCAAGTCGGAGCGCCGCTGGAACGAGTGGCTCACGCTGCCCGTCAAGTACTGCGATGTCCCGCTCAACGCCCACCTCGCCATCACCATCTGGGACCTGTCGCCGCAGCCCGGTGAGGGCGAGAAAAAGCACGCGCAGGGCCACGCGGTGCCGTTTGGCGGCACAACGCTGCCATTGTTCGATGCGGACAATCAGGCGCAAAAAGGCAGGCAAAAGTGCCATGTGCACCGACATAAGCCGGCAGATGGCTGCGACGATACTGAGACTCCAGCGATCCTCCCCAGGAAGAGGAACGGCTCGCATGGCGAGGCTGACGTCGTCGATGAAGATGCCGAGGAGCTGGAGAGGATGGAGAAGCTGTTCAAGAAGCACGAGATGGGCGAGATTCCGCGCGTTGAGTGGCTCGACCAGCTCGTGTTCCGAGGTTTTGAGAGGCGCGGGATTCAGACGGCAAGATCGTCCCTCAAAACCCTGCAGCGACAGCGAGCCTTGCAAAAGGCCAACGGCAATGACCCCGGACCAGAGCGAGAGGAGGAGAGGGCATCTCTATTCAAGCTCAACATTGAGTTGCCGCGGTTTGACTTTCCCGTAGTCTTTGCCGATCACCAATACCCAGCCCCTCCCGTCTCCTCTCTTCAGCACATGTCGGCGTCACAATCCAACGTGGCACTCAAACCCCCGCCAGAGGTGCTGTACGGCCCAGGCATCAACAACACCAGCGAGCCTACCGGCCTCGGGACCCGGCTTGTGCGTGTATACGACCCCGAGGTAGGCGCCAGGGACAACCCGGCAGAGAGCAAGCATCGCAGGCTGGTCCGTGGCCAGCACCGCCACGGCGTGATGGATAAGGACCTCAAGCCCAATCCCAAGACGCGCGACGAGCTCAACAACATAATGTCCTACTCGCCCACACACCCGCTGACAGCCGACGAACGCGACCTCGTGTGGAAGTTCCGCTATCATCTCAGCCGCGACAAGCGGGCACTGACCAAGTTTGTTAAATCGGTGAGCTGGCAGGACCAAAGCGAATCTCGACAGGCGGTGCAGGTGCTCGCCAAGTGGACCGAAATCGATGTTGACGATGCTCTTGAGCTGCTCGGGCCGACCTTTGAGTATCCCGCGGTCAGGGCATACGCGGTTGATCGCCTCCGCAAGGCTGGGGATGAGGAGCTGCTGCTTTACCTCCTACAGCTCGTGCAGGCTCTGAAATTCGAGCACATTCCCACTGCTGATCGCGGCCACCGGGAGCCAGCAGAGACCGATGGAGTTGCGGCGACACAGGATTCGTCGCTGGCCCGCTTCTTGATTGCAAGAGCCAGCCAAAACTTCATGTTGGGCAATTACCTGTACTGGTATCTCATGGTCGAGTGTGACGATCTCAGCCAGGACCAACTACCCGAGTACAGGACAATCTACCGCAAGGTGGCATACGACTTCATGACAGAACTGGTTGCCAGACCTGGAGGCGCGGAAACCCGCAAGACGTTGCTCAGGCAGGCCGAGTGGATAGCCATCCTGTCCAAGATATCCGCAGAAATCAAGGAGACGAGCGAATCCATCGCGCGGAGGACAGACAGGGTTAAACACCTGCTCTCGGATCCTAAGAACGAGCTAATGAGCATCAATCCTCCGCTGCCCCTTCCTCTCGACCCGTCACAGAAGATTGTCGGCGTCGTCCCCGACGAGAGCACGGTTTTCAAGTCTTCGCTACACCCGATCAAGGTCACATTCAAGACCGAAACTGGGCAAAAGTACCCCATCCTCTTCAAAACGGGCGACGACCTGCGTCAGGACCAGCTCGTTGTGCAAATCATTACGCTGATGGACCAGCTGCTACAAAAAGAGAATCTGGACCTGAAGCTGTCGCCCTACAAGATTCTGGCCACAAGCACGAGCGCCGGCCTCACGCAGTTCGTAGCGTCCCAAAGCTTCCAAACAATTGCTAATAAGTTCAACCGATCGAATGTCCCTTCGGCGCTCGCGTATCTGAGGCACCACAACCCGGACAACTCGGCGCCGCTTGGGGTGCGCAAGGAGGCGCACGACATATTCGTCCGGTCCTGCGCGGGTTACTGCGTGATCACGTACATCCTGGGCGTGGGGGACCGCCACCTGGACAATTTGCTACTCGCGCCGGACGGGCACTTTTTCCATGCCGACTTTGGCTTTATCCTCGGCCGGGACCCTAAGCCCTTCGCGCCGGCCATGAAGCTGTCGCGCGAGATGGTGGACGCCATGGGCGGGGCCGGATCGGACGGCTACCGGGCCTTCAAGCAGTACTCGTTCCTGGCCTTTTCGGCGCTCCGCAAGTCGAGCAACCTGATCCTGAACCTCTTTAGCCTGATGGTTCACGCCAACATACCCGACATCAAGCTGGAGCCGGACAAGGCTGTCATCAAGGTCAAGGACCGGTTCCACCTGGACATGAACGAGGAGGAGGCCATGAGGCTGTTTGAGCGCATCATCGACGACAACCTGAACGCGTTTGTGCCGATTGTCATTGATCGGCTGCATGAGTTTGTGCAGGCCTTTAGGGCCTGACGGATCTGCTGCCTTGTGACGATGGGTGATATTTTAATGGCTGCTGGGGCTGTCTCGAATCCGGTCGTGGTCCCATGCCGTCGTTTTCTGATGGTATGGATACGTATTGGCCGCGGGCCCTAGATGACGGCCAGGTTCAGTTGGTCCTTTATTGTTATAACGCAATGAAATAACAGTATGTTCAGTCATGAATTTGCTGCCCTGACATATCCCGTCGTCTCGTCAAAGGCATCGACAAGAAATTCCCGGTATCAGCGACACTTGACGGAGCAACAGAGAATGCCGTCTCCTTGACGGGACAGAACTCGCAGGTGCGGTGAATACAAAGACAATTGGACGAACATTTCTTTCTCCCGGTTGTCTTACTTGGCCACCGCGGTTTTGGCGTCGCCTGAACCCGATCTGCAGCGCGGGATCGGGCTGGATCAGACGGTGCGGAGGTGCTGACGTTGTTGGAATAGTAATGCAGCACATGCACGTATATCCGAACACGATTCAAACCCTTGTTTTAGGGGGAGTAGGATAGGTGCGATTTGGAGGCTATTCAAAGGCCATCTGGCCTTAATAGACAAAGCCCTACACCTCCGTTCGGGGTCCTTTGTAGCTAGCACCACAGTCAGCCCTATAGGATCAATCGGAAATCGTTGCGTTTGGGCTCATCCACGGCCTAACGGGTACCTGATACATATCAACAGTCGTCGATCCGCTGCAGTATGACGTACAGATGAATACTTTACGTTGTGCCTGTGCTTTCACGTCTTGATCTGCTCATAGTTCCCTGTAGCTCTAGGACACACTTGATTACAATCTTTTACATTCCACGCAATTACTGTTGATCACCATCAACAACGCAAAAATGTCGGAAGAAATCAGGCCCTTCAAGGTGAGTCCGTAGCCAACAAATGAGCTCATCTTTGGATACTTGAGGAGCCTAGGCTCCTTGCCCCCAATATCCAGACGTCACATCTCTTGTGATTTCTCCAGCCTAACCCCAGCCCCAAACAACACCCCAAAGATCAACATACCCGATGCGGAGCTGGATCTCCTCAACCAAAAGCTCGCCCTGGCCCGCCTCCCCGAGTCCACGGCCGACGTGGAGTGGGCCGAGGACAACGGCGTAACGGTGCCCTTCATGCGCCGCATCGTCGACCACTGGCGCAGCGACTACTCGTGGCGGGCCGAGGAGGCCAGACTTAACCGGCTCCCGCAGTTCACCACCACCATTGCGTTGGGGGGTTTCGACCCGGTAGAGGTGCACTTTGCGCACGTCGAGACCGCCGCGCAAAAGGGGCCCGACGGCGGCGGCGCGGGAGCCATTCCGCTGCTCTTCATCCACGGCTGGCCGGGCAGCTTCGCCGAGGTGGCGAGGATGCTGCCTGCCCTCTCCGCGGCGGGGTTCGACGTCGTGGCGCCCAGCCTCATGGGCTTCGGCTGGAGCAGCCTGCCGCGCCAGGCCGGGTTCAACTTCTTCCACCAGGCCGACGTGCTGCACCGGCTGATGCTGCGGTTGGGGTACGGGAGGTACGTGGTGCAGGGAGGGGACTGGGGCTCGATGGTGGGGAGGTTGGTGGCGCTGCAGTACCCCGAGCACGCCGTCGCTTTCCATGTGAACATGGTAAGATCTTGTTTTTTGTTTTTCTCTTCCCGGCTATGATTATGATGGCTTTTTCTGACAAGATGAACTGGTGAGGAAAACAAAGCCCGCGCTGTTGCACCCCCCCGAGCTCAAGCCGGGCGAGTTTGAAACCTTCTCCCCGATTGAGCAGTCTGCTGTCAAAAGAGCGCAGTGGTTCAGGGAAGGGCAGGGGGCATATCAGAAAGTACACTCGACCAAGCCGCAAACCCTTGGGTTTGCCCTCGTAAGCTGGAATTACCTTTTTTCTGAAGAAAAAAAAAACCCCCCATCACTTGCTTGATCGCCGACTGACAATGCTCACCCCTTTACAAGCACGATTCCCCTGTAGGCATGTAAGTCAATAAGAAAACCCAGTACCTGCCTGCCTACCAAACCCTGGTAATTTCAAGTTACCAACTTTGACTGATGCCGACACCTCCATCGCCCCCCTCGAAACAGGCTGGCCTGGATGGCCGACAAGATGAACCTGTGGTCCGACCTCGACAGCCTTCCAGGCGGCGCCTACGCGCCCGACGAGTACATCACCTGGACGCTGCTGCACTATTTCCCCGGCCCGACGACGGCGATGCAGATCTACCGAGCCAAC